>VZTF01008251.1:3027572-3142243 GCA_013397755.1 Cnemophilus loriae | reverse complement strand
TTTTTTTTTTTTAATGGAAGAGAAATAATGAGACAACCGCACAGCATTTTAGTCCACATTTCTCTATTTCCTTCTCATAAAAGGTCTCAAAGAAATGCAAAGCACCATTGAAGAGTTCAAAGACATACCTCAGAATGTGACTGCACATTCAAGGCACACTGACATATTCAAGACTGGATAGCTCTATTGGAGGGGGGAAAAAAAAGAGAAAGAAAGAGAGAGAAAAGAAAGAAAAAGGCTCAGCATACAAAACACAATACACAATATCTACTTCTACTGTGTGAAACTCACTGCATTCATTTTGCTCACTGAGCAAACTAGGTCCCAGAGTATAACACACACAATAAATCGAGCCTTTTTTTTTTTCCATAGGAGCTGATTTCAAGAGAAGCTAAAAATTACCCAGTGTAAATGATGCAGAGGCTGATGCAGCTGAATTTATAAATTGGGTTGAAAAGTTTGACATGCTGAATTAGATTATACTATATAATGCATCACTAAGTAATTGATATGTACATTACGTGCAAAGAAAGCCCTGCTAACTCATGTGTAACTTTCTTTTTTTTTTTTTGCATTATTGTGTAACTTGGCCATTGGCTCATTGTCAGCTGAACAAATTTTCAAAAGGAGATTTAGTCCCTCATGAGCTGAATAAAAATTTTGTTACATTCTGGTATTCTAAAAATAGAATATAGGATAAAGATACATTTTTTAAAACATAGAATATACATAGGAATGCATCAGAGCATTTAAAGCTTTTTTTGTGGCCTTTTTTCCATTTTTAGGGAAGTTTTCCTTACAGTTGTTCAGGAAATGTAAAAGTCCAGATGAAAGATGTGCAATACCAGCACCAACTGGAGAGGTCATCAGGAATTTAAGGGAATGGGGAATATACCATTTCCTCAGCTAAAAGTAAACAATGCAGCACTGATTTCTGTCTTCTGGGACTACACCAGAAACTCTTTCTAAAATCATACCAGAAAGAAATTTCAGTTTTATACTGGCTGTTCAGTGTATTTACAGTCTTCTACTGATGATCTGCATTTATTCCAAGAAGATGAGAGCATTTCCCTCTGCAATTACTAGCGTATCTGCTCTGATCCAATGCTGATTGCAGCACAGGGCCTTAAATCTCTGTAATCTGTCTGAAATGTTATTAAATATTAGATTTCCCTGTGATTTGTTTTCTTATCACTTTACTTGTAACTTTACTGCCATTCACCGCCAAGAGACCTTGAACTGGAGGCTACTGCTTTAATCTCAATTTGTTATACTAAAATGCAAAATTAAAGAAGAATGAAAAAAAGTTGAATATTACCAAGGAATGTAATTGATAACATTGTGTCAGTTTTGAGTTTTAATATTATAAACTGAATTTTATGATACTCTACCCTAATAGTGACATATTTAACATTTTAAGACTGGATATAATAATTTTATGGGACAAAATGGGTATTGTTAGAAGGTTATACAGTAGTACTTTATCAAATCCTTGTATATTAAATACCAAAACACCATGATAAAATAATAGTAAGTCTCACTTCTCCTTGGAGAAGAAAATCTGTCTTTAATGCCTCATCTCCGGTTCAAGACCTCCTGGAGGTCTCTGGTCAGGAAGCAGCGTGGTGCAGTATGTGCCACCAAAGCTCTGTGCACAGGGGTATGGACAGACAGCATTTACAGAGTTCTGGTGGTTTTCATTTGAAAATGCAAAGCAGGGACATTTTTATTTCCTGGTAAATTCTGCTTTGCTTCCAGGAAATTCCAGTTTGGTAGGTGCCCAAAGGACATATACTAAAGGGAACAGGCATGAGCATGCTTTCAAACAGTACAGGAGCAGCCAGGAATGAATGATTTTGTTTTTCCTCCCTTGTTTGACCACTCCCCAAAGCAGAGGTTCTCTCTTCCATATCACCAGCCAGACTCAAACTTCCTTACATCCAAGTCCCTCTAGTGCACTTCTGGCATGCTGCTGGTTGTGATGCTTGTTGATTTGCACCACATTTTCCTTCCAATCTTCTCTTCCCCTGACCTCCATCTACCTCCCTCTCAGCCCACCCTTAAACTGTGGAGAACTTGGGATATAAAGAAATAAGAAACATGTAGAAACCCAAATCTGTGTTTCAAGTGAGCTACCTTGCCAGAACGAGGAAGGATGTCACCATTTGTAACAGTGTTACGCATCTGTCATGCTAAAGAAAGGCAACTTTCTGGACTGGGAAAAGGGAATAACTCCCTCCTGCCAAGAGTCTGAAATTAAGACAATGTCTAAATCCAAAATAAAACTAAAAAAAAAAAAAATATTGGTAGAAATATTAGATGATATGACTGCAGTATGGCAGCAGCTCTGGAGATGAGATATAATATGTGAGGGTACAGATGTACAAAGAGGGAGGATAGGACAGGACTTTAAAACATGAAAATATCCAGATCAGGATACTAACCCAGCAGTTCCATTTGCTTTGTCTGTCTGAACCACCCAAGCAATGTTCCTCCTCAGCAGTCTATTCTTAAAGTGCATATATTATAATGAGGCCACTGAGACTCGTACACGGCTGCTCTCTCCACTGATTTTAATTCACTAACTGCACAAGGTCAGTTTATGTGGAAAAATCTGTATCAGCAGAGACTCACACTGACCTTTGTCTCAGAAGAAAATTATAGAATTTCAAATTGGGATTTTATATATATTGGGAAAAGTGTCCACAGAAAAGAATGGTGACTGCGATTTTATAGACATATATAAAGGCTTTGAAGAGCTGTGCTGTGTTTTTGTTAGTTATACAGGGCTCTTTCATGATCCACAAAGATCAAAACAATTCAAAACTGTCAGATAGAAGAGGAAGGAAGGAAGGAAGGAAGGAAGGAAGGAAGGAAGGAAGGAAGGAAGGAAGGAAGGAAGGAAGGAAGGAAGGAAGGCTTATACTCTGGATAGCACTAAATATGAAAAGACAATCTAGCTACATTTGATGTTCATGAATGGGTTAATGTTAGGGTTGACTGCTCTAGAAAGTTCTGTCCAACAAGCTCAGGTGTCCCTGATGTGGAGCCCCAGGCATAACTCTTTATTGCTTATATTTGTCATCTCTTACTGGTGAGATTTAGGGATAGAGTTCTTTTCCCAGTTCATCCCCACAAAATACAGGTCAACAAAGGTCTTGTTAGCTGCTGTATTTTCCTGGTTTGCTTTCAGATTCACATCACAGATGAATATCCTAACACTTGCACTGTTTTTGTCCCTCTCCTTTTTTGTCTGCATTTACACACAAAGTGAAACATTCTTCGTTTTAGTCTGTCAGAGATATATATTCTTTTCAATTTTGTTTTTTTAATTCTAGAGTATCACAGGATTGGAAAATGTTAAGAGTAAAACAGGGATGGCTATCTATAGCAAGAGAAAGACTACTAAAACCCTCAAAAATACAAAGGACAACATTCAACCAAAACAGAATCCAACTAGATTCTCCTTCCATCCCTGGACAGTCCCAGAAAGAAAGGTCATGATCATCTTCCTC
Organism: Cnemophilus loriae; assembly: GCA_013397755.1. NCBI lineage: Eukaryota > Metazoa > Chordata > Aves > Passeriformes > Corvidae > Cnemophilus > Cnemophilus loriae. Next base: position 3,138,728 of record VZTF01008251.1, on the reverse strand, counting down.
TTGGAAGAGGATCACAAAATAATTTCTGAGATGTTAGTTTTAAACAGATATCAATCACTCTGCCTGCAACATTATCCAAGGGCTCAGTACAGAAGAGAAACATTTATTTAAGCATGCCAGCTGTGTTCAAAGTGAAAGAAAATTCCCCTAAAAATACTTTCAAAACAGAAATGAACACTGATTTTAAAAAATAAATAAATAAAAATCAGCCCACATTTATGAGACAAAAAGAGAAATAAAACCTGTCCGATCACACTGCAGAAGTACGTGCACATTTTGTAGTATAAAGAAAGGAAGTGAAGCTATAGCTAATTTTATCTTTTTGTTTCTTCTTTTTCTCAGAAAAGAAAGACACCAAAAAAAGGAAATAAAAAGCGGGGAAAATGCACAGGGAAAAGGAAGCACTCGCTCACGTGATGGTTCTCTCTAATTCCACCTTTGGAGATGTCAGCAAACATAAAAAGCTGTGCCAGCAGCACAACAAGTCGTTACAAATATGAGGAGCCACATATTTTGCACGAGGCAGAAGTCCCAGGGGAGCTGTGACACCCAAGCAGGCACAGCTGCCACCTCACCCAAGCCTTTTGTGCCCAGAGCCAGGAGGGCAGAGTAGGCACTGGAAGGGGCTGGGGCCGGCATCAGGCTGGATTGACTGTCCCGGCATCAGGACACTGCAGCAAAAGGCAGGGGACTCTGTGTGCTTGCATGCTGTGGGGTGCTGTTCTGAAAATGACTCTTCCTGACACGTGATTGCTGTGATTTGGCTTGCTGCTCTATCAGAATAAAAAACCAAAATAACTCCCAAAAACCCAATAAAAAAACCAAACAAACAAACAACACAAATTAAAAAAAAAAAACAAAACCAACAAAAAAACCCCACTGAAAAACCAAAAACAATTCAAAATCAATCTTCTACAAAAAATTTGTTTACGTTCAACATGGAGACAAAAGCTGAAACACCCAAGAGGTCCATCCCAGAGCCGTAGCACCCCAGCAATAATTAAAGGGAACATTTTTGTTTTATGGCACAATATAGTCATGGTGTTTGGACTTGTCAAAACAAACAAACCATATTCAGGGAAATCTGTGGCACAAAAGAGCTAAACAAATTATGGGGTAGAGGCAAACATGGCCACACCATCAGCATTCAAGACCTGAAGAAAAGAGTGGAAACTTTCAGGGTCTGAATGCGGGAGTGGAAAAGCTAATTGAGCACAAATGAAAGGATCTATTACGGCTGAAAGAATAAGTGAGAGTACAGGCAGGACAATACTCTCATTTATGATTCAAATATCCATGGATAGTGCAGTACAGCTTTAAATACAATTTACAGCCTTGATTACAAATGACTATGTGCATCAACTTGGAAGCAATGCAAAGACTGTGAGCGAGAGAAAGAGCCTGCCTTGTCAGAAAGGAAGGAGAAGGGGATAAGTGACGGCAGAGCTGGCCTGGACACTCAGAAGCAATTGGAATGTGCAGAATTATGAAATAGGGCTTTTAAAAACCTGAAGATGAACTGATTAGTGGGCAAGAAGGCTCACATTTAGAATAACCGAATTGCCCAGTGATAAGATTATAAAGGGAGATTTATGTTAGATAATCACAGTGAGATCAGGGGCAAGGGAGTATCATTCTGTCCCTATGTCTTCCAAAAGCAAAATATAAATATATGAATGTGGTAAAAATAATAAGTACTGGAGATGAAGAGCAAGGACAGGCTCTTATTTTTATGGAAAGCAGCAGCAGCTTTTTTTCTCAGCCTGCATGAGACCCAAAACTGACCTGAAACCACTCAAGTTGTGAATTACTTTCTACCCAGAAACTACCTGTATCCTCACTGCCTTTTTTTTTTTTTAAGCTATGTTGTTTTATGAACCAAACATTACTTCTGTTAAATTTCCAAGAGTTGGAAAATTCTAAAAATCTTATGAAAAGCATAAAATGATTTGGGTTGTGTAGCAACAAAATTAGCACTGGATGGACATTGGCACCAAAGACAGTGCACCCTGAGATTCCACAGGCTGCATATTTTCATATTTTTTCTTTTCCATATCCATTCTGAGCTCCAGCCATTGCATACCACAGCAGCTAACAAAAGTCAGGGAAATGTCATCAACCCTCCACAGGTCCCACTTTCCCAATTCTCCCAGAGCCTGTCTGAAACCAGAAACTCACTAAAAAGCTACTGGTGGGAGTAGACTTCAGTGACAAGGAGACAAGCACAAGCAGAAGCAAACACCTGGGTGAAGGTGTGGCCCTCACACCTGCCAGTAGGACATCAGTACCTGAGAACTCAGCCCTGCCACGCTTTTTACTAGTATTGGCTAAACAACACAGGTAATTACTTTGCATTTACCTCTTCCCTTAGGTGGCCCTAGGTTGCTTCTTCCAAGTGGAAATCGCTCACTCGAAGTGATCTGTGCATCCAGGACTGTCAGTCCTAATCACACGCAGTGCACTATGTGCTCAGGAGGGAAACCCAAACTTAAAAAGCCTCCATGCCTCGTGCAATATGCAGCAGTCCCTTGACTAAATAAAATTAAGGAGTGGCTAAATAAAATTCAGGGGAGCTGTACATGTATCTCTGCAACATACCAACCCATTCCCACTGAACACTTGTCAGAATCAGTTTTCAAAATTTACACGTAGTAAGAACAACCAAACATGAGGAGTTACCCCTCCTCTCATAACCAAAAGCAACAATCTCTGTAATTATGTGCATGGGAGACTGGAACTGTGTAATGAGGAGGAAGAAAATGAGAGGCTTCTGATGGCTGATTCAAGACAATGGAGCCCTCATCTCTGAGCCCAAAGAGTAACCACACAAAAGACAAACCCAAAGTCTCTTCTGTTTCCCTCATCATAACCATTCACTGCAGAGCACAATAATGCTGGGGCAAGTATGTATATTTTTACTTCTTTTGTAAGGGTTCAGCTGGCACCTTTCTTAAGCAAGGCAGTTAGCATGAGCAGCCCAGCACAGCACCCTTTCTCCACAGTTATTCATTTTTTAAGGACACTGTTTTTGAAACAAAAATAGAATGAAACTACATAGCATGTACTCCCAGTCTCAGATTGGGAGTGGAAGAAAATAATGGCCACACACTGCTATACAATTAGGTCTGTCTTGGAAAGAAGTTATACTGATGTTTTTCTAAGCAATGCCAGGTGGTTTATTCACCAAATAATGAGACACTAAATGGATCTAAAGATTCTTGGAAACTGGTAAATGCTTACCTTGGACTCCCTATTCATCTCTTCAAGAAATGGTTTGATTTTCCCAAGAGTTTTCTTAAGTAGCTCCTCAGCTGTGATTAAAAGCAAATAACAGTGGTCTGAAGGTTGGTTAACTTACACTTGTTTAATGATACAGCTCGGGGAACTGCAAGTGCACCCCAGATGCCTCATTGATTTCGTAAACACCTTCAGCCATCAGAAGACCTTGTTTTTAAAGTCCATAATTCCCTTCCAGAAACAAAAAAAAACCCAAAACTGTAGTTGTAGTTAACTTTCTTTACTTGATCGCTGCCCAAAATCCTATTAGGAAAAAAAAAAAAAATTAAATCTTAGCTTCATTATTTGCAAGAGCAACAAAAACACGTAATCTTTTCCCTGACACTGCAGAAGGAGGGAAGACAAGCTCTGAGAGGAGGAGGTGGCTACATGTGGGCAGCAGCACAGCGAGAACTGGTGGTGTCCACAGCCCAGCATGGAGGACCAAAGGAGCCAGGCTGCCTCCAGAGCCAAGCAAAGAAGGGAGAGACCGTATCTCAACAGGCTTGTGCAGCCTCTGGGCTCCACACTGGCTGTGGAGCAAATCTGCAGACAAAGAAGGACTTGAGTGGACCTGGCTCCCACACTTGCCCAAGTAAAAACTGGTGGGGCAGCCAAGGACGCCAGAGCCAACACGGCAGTAACTCCCAGGGTCATCCTGTGCCCTTGGGGCCAGAGAAGTACCAGCTGAATCATCTCACTGATCACTGGGAAACATGATGTTTCAACAACAGCTCTGTCCCATGATACAATCCCCACCCTGGGCTGCTCCATCTTTGAGAACTAGAGAGTGCTCCAGCTCCAAACAAAACTGACCTGGGGACAGGACCCCTCCTGTACGGGTACAAAGCAATTTAAACAACCCTGGGGCTGCTAAGGTCAAGCTTAGGTGTGAGCTTTTTCCCCTTGCTGCACTCACAGGGGCGGACATAGCCTGGTGGGCTGGGGTGGACACCAAGGTCTGCAGAAGCACCGGCACCCAGCAGGTGACAGCGCTGGGATGTCACTCAGGAAAAATGCTTTAAAGGAACAAGCCATTTCAGAACTATCAGCAGACAGCAAATAGAGCAGCCGATGGATTTTGCCTTCCTTTCTTTTTGTCAATTTAGGGAGAGAAGCACATTATAAAAATATTAATAATAAAAAAAAAATGCTGTGAATAATTCTTCGCTTATGGTTTCTCCACCAAATATTTAGAATTAGTATTGCTTTGACCATCTCTGTCCGAAGATCACTCCCATTTCAAAATATGACTGTTCACAGCCAGAGATTCAGAATTTCGTTTATGTGAATACAAATTGATATTTATGAAAAATCCTACATCTAAAGTACATCTGCTAGAGTCATTTTCTAGAATATTCCACAAAACTCTAAACATACTGAACATTGCAAGGCTTCCCAAGAAGAACTAATTACAATGCCCAAATTAATATTTGAAGAAAATCTTGAAGCAATGGCTCTGTTCTCATTTAAATATGTGACTACTCTCTTTATAATGTGCAGAGCATTATAACCATTTATATATGTTCCAAGTGATATATTACTGAGTTGAACCTAGATTCCCCTTCTTTTGTTCTGGGTTCATAACCTTGCTGTATTATCTTCCATAACTCTATAGCTTGCTAATGCATAATTCAAGCCTCTCTTATTGACAAAAGGCGGCAGAAAGAAAGAATATTTCAATGCCACTTTCCCACGTAGATAGTATTGCTTTCACTTCAGCTGGTATCATTTCCATACTAAAGCCAAATCTTTTAAAGTACATTAAGTATCATTTTCATTGCTTATTCGCAATTGATTCACTGGGACAACTACATCTGTTTACCTCCATCTTCTGAGACTACTTTATTGCAAGTTTTTTGTTGGGTTTTGTTGGGTTGTTTTTTTTTTGAAGTGGGTTTCTTGCCAAAAGAAGAAACTTCAGTTAAAACATAAGGCACTAATGTATGACATCAGCTTCACACTAATCTCTTGATTTAGCTAGAGCTTGGCTTTAGGACTAGTGTCACAATTTCCCCAGAAGTAAGTATGGAACAGAACCATTCTGCCATCATCCTGCAAACCCTGTTCTAACCCCTTCCCTGTGTAAAGTAACTGTAAACAGGCAAGTATCATGTTCCCATTCATCTCCGACTGGAGGTCAAATTTGTCCTCAGAATCAGCCATGCATCTATGCAAAAATCGCACTGATGTTAATGCAGTTCCTTCAAATACATGCAGGTGGGAAGGAGAAGATAGTTCACCCATTTTCCATGTTGGCAATGGATACAGAGAACTCCAGTGGTTTTCCATCTCCTCTGAGAAACAGACTGCCTCCTTCCAATGGTACAAAAGTGACACAGGCCCACAGACAGAATAATTAAAAACAATTAAATGCTCCAAGAAACAGCCAAGTATCAACCTTTCCTCATCATTACCTGGGCAGGTTAAGACTGTCAAGATCTTGTGTCTCCACAGACCCTCAGCTCAATTTCCTCTCATCAGAGCATTCTTTGGAAGCCTAAAAAGGACACATCTCCCTTTACAGACGGCTGTAGGGCAGCGAGCAGCTACTCTCCCTCTGTGTCAGGCCAGCAGAGAGATTGCCACCACACCCTTCACGCAGTCCCTGCTGCGTGCGGCTCAGCGCACCGTGCTGTGCACGGAGCTGTGCGAGGCGAGGCTCCTCTGCAGCCTCCCTCCGCACCCGTGCATTTACCTGAGCTGTGAAACCCTGCTCTCATCTCACTCGCCCTGGTAGGCAGCCTGGGCTCAGTCTGCAGCCAGCCTGCCTACACACGGCACCTGCCCTCGTGGCAGGCCATGTCCACCACCCAGCCACCATTTATTCGTGCCGTCTCTTGGCTGCAGTAAGAGCAGAGGTTCAGGCAGATCGGCCGAATGCGGGAGTGCCAGGGCCCATCCCCACAGCAGGTAAGGCCTTCAGAGCACAGCGTGTGTGCCCTGTGCACTGCACCTCGCTTCTCCAAGCTGCAACTCGCTTGCCTCACAGGCAGTTTAAAGGCATTCAAGCAGGTAAGTGCCGCGGCCGGAGGGGGAATTTGCCCCCGAGGCTGGTGCAGCATCACTTCAGCACGGCAGCCCACACGCAGCTTTAGCATCAGGAAATGTCTCTTACCATACAGTGCCCAGCACAGACTGACACCTACCTAAGAGGCTCCTTATATAATGAAGGAAACTGTAATCTTACAAATTATTCTGCTGTAAGTGGCATGAAAAATTATCAGAGGAGGCCCTACAAGGCACCTGGACTCCCTGTAATCATATTTACCAAACCAGCCTCAGTAATAACACCATCTAGTTAGGTTTACAGCTCTGGTGCTTCTTTCTGTGCCACCTCAGCCACTCACCTGTTTCTTTCAAGTTCAGCTTCCTGAAGAATTGTAATTCTGGCTACAGTCAAAATGATTTCTCTAAATTTAGGAGCTTGTTTATTTTTTTCTGAAAACTCTCAAAGACTCATTTTCTGCAAAATACTCAGAAAACACAGCTTGAGAAGCAAAATTCAGGTGGGTTTAATGGTGCCTCCAGCTGTGCCTCATTTTAAAGTCACTGTTTATTCAACAGAATCAATGCAAAGGAGAATTAACTCAAGTTACCAAATACTTTAATGTCATGGTCTGCAAAAGTAGCAGTTTAGGAGAGTAACACTGCTGCCACTTGGACTATTCCGTTCTACTTGCCTCACCTTAAAAGCCATGCAATTTGTCATATCATATGCTGTCAGAGGACACAAAATGAAAATAACTTACGTAACTTTGCAGGGAATTCCATATGTTTCTAACCCTGAAAGCACTAGAACTTTAAGGGGTAGTGTAGGAAATGGTGCTGTGAAGTAAATCATCAGCCTCGCCAGCAGCAAGTAAAAGGCCCGTGTCATTTTTGACACTTGCTAACTGCCTGTCCTTCCCCCTGGAATTTCGCTTGGGTCTGCCTGGATTTAATTCTAGCACTTGTACTCAACCTAGCTCAGTCAGTTTCTTCAGTTCTCATTCCACCAGGGATGACCTCTGGCCAAATGCAAGGAAGGCTTTACTTGCAGAGGATGAACACAGAGCTGCAGTGAACCTTTCCAGAAGTCGCTGCCCAGACTCTCAGTTGTTCATCACACACAGAGTCCCCCAGAAGGCCTGCACACCTCCCCAGCTAAAGGAGCACAGGGCTTCTGGATCCTGGGCTGCTCCCGCTGCATGGCTGGTGCAAAACAAAAAAATCCCAAAACACAGCTGCGCCAAGACACCCTCCTCAATGGCACGGCTGAGACCAGCCCCAATTCTCTTCACACCTCTGTCCTGGTGGATGCAGCTCTTGGGATGAGAGAGAGCAGAGCTTCCCCATTTGTGGCTGCGAGCTGGTAAGCAAGCAGGTCAGGGACGGGAGCCCAAGAAGAGCCATGCACGTGTGTCACTGCTGGGGAAACAGCGAGTGCAAGTCCCCTTCACCCCGGTGCCAGCCCAGGGCCAGTGGCAGCAGGCAGCCTTGCCCTCTCAAGGCACAGGGATGGTGAGCAACCTGAGACTGAGCACCTGAGCAAATTTCCACATAATTCCACCTTCTTGTCAGCAAATTTCCAAAAATCTGCGTTTGTAAAGAGCCCCTAGAACCTACCACTAGACCTACAATTCCTAGAGATAAAAAATGTGCTTCATGTCACATCTGTACTAAGCTTCCTCCTGTCTAACAATGCAGTCAAACACTCCCTAACAAGGACACTCTCTACTCCTGTCAGTATTTGGGAGAAAAAACAACAAAAAACCCTTGGGAAAAGCTAATCATTCCCATATCCATAGCAGTCTTTTGCACATTATTAGGAGCATGGCCAAACAACTGATTTGCCATTTGGACAGGACAAGCAGGTAGGAAACCCCAGCAGAAGGGCAAGCTCCTGATGTGGACTTCTTGTGAAAAGAAAACTCTTCCCAGCTGCCTGTCCCCACCGCTGCTCTGGAGGTGTCACCTCTTCTGTGGTGCAAGCAACCACCCACATCTGTGTTCTCTGAAGGAGGACAGGAACACATTAGGAAGAAAAATTTGGGAAAGCAGTAGCCAGCAAACTAGTTAACAATTTATGTCCATGGTCTCTTGTGGGTGAGGTGACTGCAGTGACCTCCCACTGCTGGCTCCCATGTGGAAGAACAGACCCAGTGCCCCTGCAGCAGCAGCACGACTCTTGGGAAAACTTGTGGTAAAAGCAAGAAATGGTTCGGTGTGACCTACCTTCACCAAGGGAAGCCCCTCACAGAAGAACCATGTTTACTGGAGCACTGCTCCAGCGCTCTGTGACAAGTTGTAGACCTCAGAAACCACCACTGGCTCATGATTTGTCCCAGGCAAAACACAACACTGACCTATCCCAGAAAAACAAGCTGAATTCTGGGAGTAAGATGAACTGGAGGGTCAGTGTCCCTTTTATTTTATGTCATATCATAACAACGAATATTTAGAAGATAAATAAATCATTTTTCTCTGCTTAGAAATACCTTCTGAGGTTCCTGTGGTACTTTGGGTTGATGATGATGAAAGATGACATGCACAGCTTTTCACTTACAGAAAGGGAACATGGGTAACTCATATTCTCTAAACTCCTGACAAGTAACTCACCTGATGACACAGGAACAAACAAATCAACCCATCTGTACCAATCTCACATGAACAACTTAAATTTGAGATATAAAGGATTTCATGAAGGAAAGAGCCAAGTGTCTGAAGCCATTTTAATATTGGACATTTTTTCTTAACAGCTTTAAGCATCTCCAGCTCTTTTATCCAACATACTACAAGGCATCTTAAAACATTCTGTATTACAGAACGCTATCTGAACGTACCCTCTAGCATCCTCAAAGGATTGCTCCAGTTCAGCATCTGCTTAAAACACTGAGCCTTCTTGCCTGCCTTTTTTCCCCCCCTTCCTGCTTGGGGCTAATCCGTCTGCTTGTTTCTCTAAAAGAGCAATATGCTTCTCAGAATGCCTTAGGTATTGAAGAGACCCTTCAGTCCACCCTCAACTACTCATAATTATAGTTCTACCTCTGGTTCACTCATTAGTCAAGAAAACAGAGATCAAAAAAGACATCCCCTTGTTTTCTGTCAGAACATCATTCAGCCTAAGAACATTTTTTGCAGAATAAGATGATTCACCAAGATTAAATTATGTGCTTATTTTCAGAAGTTTCCAATCCATTTTCCCAGAAGCTGCCTGTACATTCCTTCTCCATTTCAACTGAACAGAAGCCCTCTGCAATAGGCACACAACTCTTCTGGTTAGGTTTCAGAGTTTCTGCTCCATCTCCAAATCCTTTTGATCTCTCAGACTGTTGAATTTGCCCTTTTTGGCAACTTTTCCACTCAGTGGTGATTCTGCTCTGAACCTCTCACTCCACTTCTGGCCTCTCCTTGGTCCTGTTTTCAGCTTCAGCCTTCCTCAGAGACTGCCTTCCACCTACTTCAATTTCAGAGGATTACAACATAGCCCCTTACTGATCTTTCATGGGCTTTCTTCCTCTTTCTTAAGGCCCTGTGAGCAACATCCACCACAGTATTCCAGCCCACACAGCTGGGCCACATTAATGCTCTTCATGCCACTACCTAAGCCACAAACAGAACAAACCCCTGGTCTGTGCCTGCTCACAACATTAGCAAAAGCATCCCTTACTTTGATCAGTAACTGGTGGTCAGTTTGGAAATACTTGCTTAAACCCAACGCATATGGATTTGTTTTTTATTCACATGTACGATTTACTCTTTGACTACCAGCCTCGAACGAAAGGGAATTCTTTTCCAGTGTTTTGGGGTTGTTATGGTTCTCTTCCTCCCAAATGTAGTATTAATAAATGAAAGGAAAAAGAAAAAAACAAACAAGCAAAAGTATCTTTGTAACAGCTACTGGAGATAGCTAATGATGTCATCACATGGTTACAGTCCCTCTCAAAAATGTCAGCATTCCCAGAGTCCCACGGAAAGCAGCTAACAGGGGAGCATGTCTATGCTTTCAATTATCTTCAACTGCTTTACACCACTTGCTGCTCCAGAAACAATCACCTCATAATTCGTAATTAAAACCTGAAGTTTTTATATAGATCAACACACTCCATTTCCTTTGTGTTACCTTCTAAATAGTGGGACCAGGCTGGTGTTCCTTACCTGCGAGCTCTCAGTGAATCCACTCGTGCTTTGTCTCTGAACGTTAGACTGCCCTGAAGTATGGGGTTCTCAAACACAGCAAAAGAGAAAGGAGAGAGCACGAGTGAAGAACACTCTGCAATTCGGTGCTTTGCACAGAACTGCTGGCTTAAAAATAGTGGCTTGCACGGAGGCTGGGAAATTTGACTTGTCATAAAATGCAACCTTTCCCACTAACAATCCAACACGTTTTATGTAGTAAGAACCTAATGAAGAAGTTACCTCTTGCTTTGTTCCAGGTCTTGTGACAGATCATTTTTTCAAGGAGAAATCCCCACCTGTGCCCAAGGAGCTGCTGAAATACGCTTGAGGCAGCCTAGCATAGAATATGGCAAGGAAGAACAAAACCAAGCACAGGCCTGGTATGAAAAGGACTGAACAGGGGGGATGCACTCCCAACACAGTAACAGGATTTTGGAAGATGGCTCCAAATGTCACAAACGCTCTGATGTCTCCAGCTGGATAAACGAAGACACCACACAGCTCCCCAGAGCATGGGAACGCAGCAACACGTTTACAGGGATTACCATGAAACCTGCAGGGTATCAGTGCCTGGCAATCCCCCCAGTGGGAGATTTGTATCCTACAGTCAACAGCGAAACACTTTTTGCACCTACCAGCAGATGCTGTTTTCTAAAGGATGATACCCAGCTGTTTTCATTAAAGCTGGGTCTTCGATAGGACAGAGGCAGCAATTTATGCTAAGGTTTATAACTAAGGACACTTGAGAGGTTTCAAAATACAAACCTAAAAACTGTCTTGGCTTTCCAACTGGCTTGAAGTTTTGTAGAATGCACCCATTTATACACAGCATTTCTGACAGAAGGAATTCCAAGAATGCAGCATGGTGGCAATGTAGTAGCTGATTAGCCCTGTGGAGAAAGTTTCTCCGAGTCTGACTTCTGGTCAGTGTAAAACATTCAGGATACAAAAATACTCTGGTGAAGGTGGTCTGTCTTTCACTTCAGCCATAATAAAAGAGATCTCCTACACTTTAGCTATAATAAACCACACACAAACCAGAGAGAGAGGGAGACAGAGAGAGAGAGATGGCAGATACACTGAGAATCTGCTGCGTAGATAATCAAACCCTTTATTGTCTAAGTTACATTAGACTTGCAACACCATAAAAACCTGTTAAGAAGAAGAAACAGCAGATTGGTAGAGGTAGTAGAAAGTCCCTGTAACAGTCATAAAAGGGCTTTACAGGAGTGTGTCATGCCAAAAAAACTTATCACGTTGCTTAAAAGAGCTGATCAAAGCCCATTTGACTAAATAAATAAGAACACAACTCATTTTAAATACTATGGTCTAACTAAAATAACAAATCAATACAATACAATGATAAAGAAAAAAAAAAAGAAACCGTGGGATTCACTTCCAAAAACAGATGGTCCTTGAGGTTGGTTTTCCCCCACCCACTCTTATTTCTTGTTTAATTAAGTGAAAATCTCACTTCTGTGCTATACACAGCATATAATTATTTAAACTGATTTCCTCTACTGTTGTTCTTCATGAAGCTAAATTATGATTGTAAACTTTGCTGATTAGTACCCTGGTAATGGCAGTGACAGCACTAGTTTCTCTGTCAAGGATTCGGGAAGAAAATTCCAGAAAGAAGGTTTTGGCTCTAAGTATTAACTGAGATTTTCTAGTTCAGCTTGCCAAAAAAATACAATTAAAAAAAGGAGAGAAATTACAAATGTACACTACACTTTCGTGCCATTTTGGGTATAGAAGAGTTTTTAATAACTAAACCACAAACAAATAGGTTAAGCAACTAGCTTTTGTGCATTCCTGAACTGTCACCATTACTTTCTCTCATGGAAAATATGACTCAGAAAAGCAACAAAACAATAGAAAAAAAATTAATCAACCAAAAAAAAAAAAATCAAAGAGAAAGCTAGTGCAAACCCAAAATGATAATCATTAAGCAACACAGCAAAATATTTAATTTTTTCTTTTTTTTTCTTTTTTTTTTTTTTTTGGTGTACAATGGAATGTGTCTATGCGACCTCCCTCAAAATAACTTCACAGAACAGTTAATTACAGTCACTTTTAAGTACTTGCACAGACATTCCTAACTACACCGAGACTTACAGAGAATTCTGGTTTACATCTCGTGTAATAGCATAAGGAAAATCTAGTTTAAAAAAAATATGTAAGAAAGTTAATTTGCATTGTTGCAAGTGTTGCAAAGTAACAAAACCTGTCAAGTAATTTAAAACAAGTAACAAGTAGTATCCAGAACCAAATTACTGACTAGATTTTTTTAAAAAAGCAACCCCCCGCCCACCAAAACTGTTAGAACAGAAAGATCACGTTTTAAGGTTTTTTCTGCTTTTTTTTTTTTTAACAAATCTTTTTGTCAGAAGCCCATTTCTACAAAAACAGCACTATTCCATTACTGTATTAAGTAAACTGTGGTCTCACCTGTATTAAAGGTTAGCATCATTTCTGTACATGTAAAATTATTGCTTTTTTGAAAAATATATTTAGCATGCTAGTTGTTTTTTTAACTCCACTTCCTGCCTTTACAAAATGTTACAATTAAAAAAAAAAAAAAACTAGTAAAGCTTTTGCAAAAATTTTCACAGAACATTTTCTTTCAAGGCAGCAGTAACTTTTGATAATGCATAAAATTATATGTGCAAAATCTGAAACTCTCAGAAATATTACCATCACACATAGTGTCACAGCAATAAGAAAAGAAAATATTTATATCTGTGGAATACATTTTTAATTGCTTACACTGCATGGTTTAACAACCTGTTATGTGCCACAACCCCACCTTGAAAACTTGCAGTTAAAGAGTTACTGGAGAAGAGGTATATAAAGCTTTTTTTTTTTCTTTTTTTCCTAACACCACCAGTGATCACCAAGTACAAGACATGACACATTTACATGAACATGAACCTGCCATCACAAAAGAAGTTCCTCGTCTTTCCAGAACGTCAGCGGGCCCAAGGAGGAGCGGCAGCTGGTCTGCTGAACCAAAGGCAGGAGCAGAGAGCATCTTATGGCCCCAGAGCTGCCTGAATTCGTTCAGTGACACCTTTTCTCTTCTAAACAGACAGATCAGCGGTGTTAGACAGCTGCATGTTTTATTATTTCCTTTTTTTTTTCATTGCGTGAAGACTTCCTTTGTGACCAGGTTGAAGAAAGTAGCCCTGTTACAAAAAAAAGGTCCTGAGAGTAAAACACAGAAGCCTGTTTTTTTCCTTAGTGTTCAACTAGCTTTTCTTTTCTAAAGCAGAATAAAAGCTTTTCTCTGGAAGTGTTTCAATTTCCATATTCACATACTATTAATGGTGCGCAGTCAAGAGCAAGAGCACTAGAAATGCAAGTGGTCCCCAAACTGTAATGAAACAAACCATTGCAGAATGACGGTCTTTCTCTTTAGTCCCTTTAATCCTTCATCAAGCATTGCTTTCTCAGCACCGAATGCCTTCTCCCCACACCCCCCGTTCTTCCTCTCTCTGTTGTTGTTTTTTTTTAATTTGCTTTTCAGCATGACAGGCAGTGGCAGTTTCATTAATTAATACTTCTCCAGCCCTCGAATCCACTGCTGTTTTTCAAATGTATCAAATAGTCATTGTGAGCATCAGGGAGGTTTTTGTTACAGTGCTTAACTTCTTCATGCTGTCCAAATCACATAAAGTTTAATTTTTCCAGTGTCTCAAACTTCTCTTGATTAATATAGATGCCTTGTGCCGCCACAGTGCTTGCCAACTCCACTGTTTATTATAAAGGAAATAAGGAACCATGGGACTGATTAGTACGTCAATTTATATATATCTCGTGTAGCATCTTCATTTATTTTAAGATGATTAACAGCGCGGAGGCACCCCCCTCCTGGCAGAGCGCTGCTCCCAGCCTCGCGCAGCAGCTCCGGGTGCGGCGACGGCTGGCAGGGGGATGCTCTGGAGCGCGGGGGGCTGCCGGGGCTCCTCCGCCCGGGATCTAGGTTCCCTTCCGGAGATGCAGCGTGTGGGTGACCTCCGCGCCGCCGTGGTCTCTCCCCTGCAAGAAGGACAACACGGGGAAAAGCTCATTGTGGCCCCTGCTCCCAGGCACGGCCCTGCAGCAAGCTCTGCCGGCATTCGTTACCCTTTATTAGCATCATGTACATTCATCTTGACCCACCACGTGAGAACACTTTGGGGGTTCTTTTTAAGCATCCTCCACCAAGAGCAGAGTGTGCCAGGCCCATATAAAGTCCCTGGTGGACTAGAACAAGAGGTAACAGAATCTGGTGGAGCAGTTCAGAGAAGGGTAAGAACAAGGAAGGAAAGAAGAGGCCTCCAAAAAGTGGAATTTTGTGCTAGCCAAAAGGGATTCATAACTAGATCACTGCTTTAAAAAGGCTGAAGTTTGAGGTCACAGAGGCAGTTAAATGAAGAAAAACTGAATTCTTGTACAGGTCTGTCAAATGTTAAGGCAGCTTTTTTCCCCCCTTGTCATCTTCCTTTTATTTTCTTAGCCAATTTTCATGAATAATTACCACGTTGAAAAAAAATAGCAGGGATATTCTAAAATCAAGTGAAATTAAAGATAACATCATGAATAAGTGGGAGCCTGCAGCTCCCAAGAAAAGCTTTAAAATGACATTTAGAACATCACTGTCGGAACAATGCAGTTTACAATCCTGATCCTAAAACAACATGGCAAGATTAATCTTACATAAATGCATTATCCTTAAGCTAAAGTCTTGATGAAGTGAAACAGACCATTTTAAATTAATGCAACATAAAATACGGCACCCATGTAAAATCCAAGCAAGTTTCAAGCTGTGCCTATGGCAGCCCTCGAAATAGCTAAAGAAAGCCCAGCTCTGGTTGACATAATGTATTAAGTGCATCTCTTTTGTTAATAGATTTAGAAAATTCCTAATTAAACCTGGCCTGAGATTCATGACATTTACCAGTCAAAGTTTGGTTTTAAGTCGGAAAGATTTGCAACAAAATTAAAGAAAAAAAAAGCTGCTGTACAGGCTGCAGTATATTTGAAATGTAGGAAACAGTAACTGAGTGAGAGATGTGATAAAACTTCCTTAGTTGGATGCTGCATTTCCCGCAGTAAACTAAGAAAGATGCTTTACATTTTTGCGCGGCTGCATCACGCCTGAGAGACACAGCCACAATTCCAGGAGGAGGCATTCATCACTGGAACGCCTCGTATCGAACCAGCTCCACATACATGGGGGAGCACGGCAGAGCTTTGCGGGATAGGAAGGAGGGAGGGAGGGAGGGGAGGGCACGGCAGGCACCTTGCCCCACTTTCCCTGGGCAGGAACTGAAAAAGGGGTGTAATTAGGGGCGCTCTTTTGGGATGGATCGCCTGCAAGGTGGTGAAGGCATGCCCTGCATGGTACGGACCACACAGCACAAGGGATCCAGGAAAAGGACAATCCATCCTCCCCACACCTGTAAGGACAGCGCAGAGGGACTGGAGGTGGTGAGCAGCTGAGTGGCTGGGCCCCTCTCAGGCACATCTGTGCTCCCAGTTTCACCGAGGAGCAGCACCTGAGCTTCACGTGTGCCAAAACTCACCCAGTGGCTCACCCCCCTACACTCACACCATCCCAAGGTAAGGTCGGATTTTGAACCAGCTGATACAGAGTTGGATCGAATTCTTCCTGAAATAAAGATGTTCTCCCTTTTAAAAAGTAGGCTTTCTTCACTTTCAGTGAAAAGCAGCAGATCTCTACATGAAACCTACAGCTTCCATGCCAAAAGCTGCTCTCACAGCAACTTCCAGGGCTTTTCCCCAGTTAACAGGAAAAACCCACTTCGTGTGCATGTCAATGACAGATTATTTCATGCCATTGAAGTAAATTGCAAGGAGCACAGATACCACTGCAGTTTGCTGGCAAGGGACAAGTGTTGGGACAAGAACTACAGCTCTCAATCCTGTCCCTAATGCTCATAAAGTAACAGACATACAGCACATGCATATTACTCAGATGCCAGTACAGCAGCCTCCATGGTTCCTTGATTGTTTGCATTATAATCTCCATATGTATGAACGAGACAAATTAGGTTGCCATTTATTTGTTCATTATCTATTATTTTGATTAATGGAATTCTTGTTCTCAGAATAACTATTTAAAAATAACATTTGCAATAATGAGGACTGAACTATTAATCATGATCTTTGGAAGAAACTCCGCAAGGAACTGGGGCAAGACATTTCATATGAACAAATGTCATAAATAGGACTTCTAACAGACAGTACTAGAATTCTGAGTGCAAGAAAACCCAAGCCAGCCAAACTCAGAAACTAATAGTTTAAATAACTTTTTATTCTGGGTTAGGTTTTTTTGCATCCTCCCCTTCTCTGTAAAGTTGCTTTAGGACAAGCAGAGCTATAGTGTCACTGGACTATAAAAACGCGACAGGTAACAGATGTCCCCAGCTTTTCCCCCAAGCTCCTTTACAACACACACACATATACATATATATAGTGTTTTCTCGATGGTTCCTTCCAGTCTGTCTATCCCCTAAGTTTGGGCTATTCACATTTATGCTATTTCAAGTATTGAATGCTGCAAGAAATATTTTAAAATACTTATAGTGGGGAAAATTAAGGTTTATGGACTCTTTAATGAAGGTGCTTTACCCTTGTCACACAGTAGGTACAGGACCTACTGCACACCCCTCTTTCCAGTGAATGAGGCCCAAGAATTGTGGTGTCCAGAGCTGTTTCATAAAAAAGGCTGATCAGTGCCTTCTGGCATGGGGAAAGCTTCAACCAGAGAATTCAGGATACCAACAGTTTGGGTTTTTTTCCTGGGCTGTAGCTTCTAATTCATTTTCTGTAAATAAAAGGGTGCTTTTCTGGAGAGGACAAAGGTTGGAGTTTTGGAGGTTTTCCTTGTTTCATTCACACAGAAGATGGAGACTTGGGTGTCTCTGGCTCCAGCACAGCAAATACAGTTCACTTACACATACACTCAATTAGAGAGAGCTCTCCCTTATTGCTAACCAGTAAATCGTGCCTTTTGAACACCCAATTTCTCGTCCCTTAAAATTTTTAGAGCAAATTGGTTGACACTGGTAGAGCATAAACTATATTCCTGAAGTAGGCCAAATTTTTATACGGCTTTAAAAACGCAGAAGGAGAAGTCAAATGCACGGCGTACACGTTAGAAACTGCTACCACTGCTGTCACCACTGTGAAAAAGCAGGCTCCAGACTGACTCCTGTAGCGCTGGGAATTGGGCTTCTGGCTGCAGCACTGCAGCATCAGGCAGTGTCTCTGAAATGACCCCACGCTTCAGGAGAGACTTGCTTTGAGACACACGTGGTTGCAGGGCCCCTTCTGAAGGGGAGCCAGCTTTCATCTTGCCATGTATATGTAACTGGAGCGTGCTCCCCGAATTCATGCCTACTAAATCGTGTCTCTGGATGTTGCTTAAGAGTATTCCAAATTAAGATACATATTCATTGTGGAGAAGCAAGCTTAATTATGTATATACTGGGATATTTAGCATTTATAAAAATATTCAGAATATTCAGTATGTTTCATATGGCAGCTTTTCAAGAGAATCTACATGACTTAGCACAGATTGTATTGACTTGGGGTATGTAATGACCATTTTTTGTCCTTTAGATAAAGAAGAGTAGGAAGTATTCCAATGTTCATGGGAAATTCATTTTATGTAAAAATGTCATTTTGTTCAGGTTTTTTTAAAGCATTCGGATAGAAATAAGAAACCACAATAAATAATGTTATGAACATCTTATTTCCTACATTTTACTTATATTTCATTCGTGCTGATAACAAAGCATGAAACACAGCCCAGTGCTAATAGCAGCAAACTCTGTGTGTTTGATCTTTTTTACACACTCCTATAGGTGACCTCCTTTTCAGGGATGCTGAACACCTGCACCTCCTGTTGGTGGTTCACTACCTTAAAATAGGGTTCTTATTTAGACACCTAAATATAGATTAGCTGGTTCATTTTTGAAAAAGCCTGGCTGTAGACCCTATTTTTAACATACAGAATTAGAATTATTCTGTGATAAAACTGCTATTCAGTGTAGCACTGTTGTAAGCTACCATGCTGGGGGATTTTAAAAGCCCTGCCTAACACTGTTTCATAAAGGAAACCTTTAGAGATGATCTTCTGGCTGACTAGAGAAGGGAATGGGGGAACCGTGAAATACTAATGTTAATATTTTTACTCTTTAGCAGACTACTCAGGGGAAGATATTTTACCTGTGAGGTGGAAACATTATGTAAAGTGAATCATTTCCACTTGACATCAAAAAAACCCCCCTCTTTCCTTCTAAAACTACCGTACATGGTAACTATTGTTTCTTGCTCGGAGCATGTGCATGGCACTTCTGTAACTTGAACTGACTTTACACCATAAACTCTCATGAATAGATCTGTCCCCAATTAAGAAATGAAATGAAGACATGGAGTGACAACGTTTAAAGCAGGAAATGGTAATGTTAACGGAATGCTGCAGGCACCGTTCTCAGTGAGAGCTCATTTCTGCGCTTCTAAAGACCCCTACAGCTGCATGTGGAAATGAGAGTATTCCCTCTGTAATGCCCAGGGACTGTGCAGGTGGAGTCTTCTGGGGGAGCACAACGCCTGCCTGCAACGAGAGCCAGCAGAACAGCAGACAACTGAATAATCCCACCCGACACAGATGCTGACAAATTGAGACAAAGGCTGGTACTGAGGAGCAAACAAGACAAAAGAAAGGGAACTATCTCCTGCAGAAGTGATCATGCCGCATCTTCTGTGGAAGAAATACTGGCTGGCACCAGATGAAGCCATTCAAGAAGCTAACCCCTACTTGGTGTTCTGCTGTATTGAGAGATGCTGTGATTTAATCAAATGCTTTGAAGGCAGACTGGCAGATAGCGAGAGCAAGCTACCTTCGCCATGGAAGAAGTTAGTCAATGAATTCTGGCACGACGACAGTTTACAAAGACAAGATTATATGTGAATGTATTGTGCAGTAATATAACCCAAATTAAAAAAAGAGTCCAGATGTGGTCTGAGCTGCCACATTTCTTTTTGGATATATAAGGCCATTCCAGAATTTTTTGAAAATGTATTTCCAACTTTGACCTCATATTACCTTCTAGAAGAAGAAAGCCCAGATGCCTTCAGAATGTGATCTCAACTACACATGAGAGAAAACCATGAGCGTGAAAAGACGAAAGAGCCTTTTAAAAGATGCTTAGGTTTACTAAAGCTACGTTAGTAAACTGATGAGAACCAAAGACTAGCTCAGCCAGTTGGCAGAGCTGTCATGTTTCACTCTGTCACATTGACCGTGTCTGTCTCTGTCATTCACTTAGTTACTCAGAGATGTGTCCTTGCTCAATTTTATCACATTAGCATCATAAGGTGGACACTACAGCGTAACTTTGCAGCTACTGTCCCACAAAAGCAAAGCAAACATTGCCCACAGCCACAACAACTGAAGTGCTATGCCATCTTGGAAACTTTATGAGAATCACTGGCCACTCCTATGGCTTGATGTCAATTCAGACGCCCCTGTGACAGAGGCTGGGTTCCCCATGCAGCCTTTGGGCCAGAAAGATGCAAGGGCACAGAGAAAGGGCCAAGAGTCTTCATGAAGGGTTCAGCATATGAACTAGGCAATGTGGTGGTGACCAGTGAGAATGTTTACTGAGCAAGTAGAAACCAATTCCTAAACTTCACAATGTTGGGAGTAGCACGGAGATGCATTCTCCAAGCACGGCTAAAAACATCTGCAATAGTTTAGTAAGAGATAGGAGGACAGCGGTTGCTATAGTGAAAATTAAACTAAAAATGAGGATGAAAGGAAAAGTGAGTGATGCTGGAGGCAGTTTCACAATGGAAGAGAAGTGCCCATGAGAAGGTGTGCTCTGAAACCCACCTGCCAAGCTGCAAATGGAATGGGAAGGTCCAGGCTATGACACTATTCTCCAATGACGTAAGATACACGAAATAAATTCAGTTTAATGATTTTCTATGTAACGGCTTCGTCATGTATAATTCAGAGCTCTGAGAAGTGTTTGTTAAGACAAGAAACTGTATACTAGAAACAGGAAAGCACACTACAGAGTCCACAGTAACTGGTGGATGAGAGCTTTTCAGAGGCCAGATACAGGGTACAAATACTCTTCAGAAAAATACAGACTAAACATCAGTTGTCTTGTTGCAGCAGAAAACGTGTTAATTTTAAAAGCAAATTTTCAGGAATCCTTTATGTACTATCTCACTATCACACGTCAGTGCACATTACAGAGTTACCTATCCCACCCAGTCCCCAGTAAGCTAGTAACATGTTTATTTAAACACTAACTACCTGCTTTATAATTAACTGATGATCCACATATCAGATTCTGATAAAATGCTTAAAAAAATTAAGAGCTAAAAATTAAGCAATACCATTATTACTTATACATGTTATAAAACAGTCAGTGCTTTAGTGATGAGTATCACTGTGCAATTTTTTCCCAGCTACCACATTAAAAACCAAACACTCAATTAATTGTAAAACATACTTGTTTTGGGGCATCTGCGGAGGTGGTGTGAACTTCAGTACCTCGGAGTCCATTAGACTCAAATACCACTGTGGGAACAAGGGGGCTTGTTAACAGATGAACATTCAAGCTTCGTTAGTGTGTGTACATTATTTGAGACCATTACAGATTAACCATGTTCAAAAAAAGACACCAGCTACTAGCCTGTGGCCGGAAAATACCAATTTACCGTAACACTTACTGTAAGAGAGTGTGCTAATGGCAGCCTAGGGCCACTGCCCTTTTTAATTCAGACTTCAGCGCTGAAGAAAGCAATCACTGACAACATTAATTATCAGTGTATGTGTAAAGGGACCCTCTTCTTGCATTACTTACCATTTGGCTTCTGTCATTTTGCATCAGACTGGCTTATGTATGCATCATTCACACTTTTGAGGAGGAACCTGCTGCTCTCACTGTCTCATGCAATGCTCAGGAGGGCTCACAACACTGGTGGCTTCAGCCTCCTCCAGCCTCAACCACAGACCGTGTCAGGTTAAAAATGGCTGGTAAGGATTTCCCATTTTAGGGCTGACCAGTCTGAGGAAAAATCTCGTTTCCCACAAAAATGTTCCTGTCAACAGCAACGATGAGGCAAAACAAAGCCTTATGTTGTGCTGAAAGGGGTACTTTGATTTCAATTTGTGCTAGTGGCAACAGAATTCATTAGCATATTCATTTCTGAGTACCCTACTCTCTAATTAAAATAAAACATTTGCAAACAGACTTATCTTAAATGCACTGCAATTTTATGGAGTTCGGGCAGGGATCAGGTAAGCAATATTTGGAGAACAAGAGCAATAGTCGTAAAAATAAAAAACCTGTCTATTAGATTTAGGTACTGGAATTACTTAGGTTAACATGGTCTGTGAAATGTAATTCTTGGCATTTTGTTAGCTGAATCTGAAAGCAGGCAAGTGAGAAAGGGAGAAAGCAAGAGCAAGTGTGAAAAAGTACCTGCATGGGACCTCTGGTGAGTCCTGAGGTGGCTGGGTTGGGTAAAGCATTTTCCACATTCTCTGCAGACACAGTCTCCTTGGCGTGTTTGTGTCCTGAGCATCCCTGTAGTCANGTTGAGAAGAAAACATTATGCCAGAAGAAAACATCATTAGTATGTCTAATGTGTCATTATGTGAGGCTACCTTCAGGCCCTGGATGACAACTGTCAGCCTTCATCTAGGCACTGGCTGACAGGCCAGGCACACACAGGACTGCAAGAATGCATAAATTACATTGAATTAAAAAATGCTCCCCGTGATGTGCCCGCACCAGGACTGGCATGTCAGGTGTGCGCTTTTCAGAGCAGCTGGATCCACTTCTCAGCCATCACCCAGCTTTGTCAAGCAGTACATCAGGCAAATCAAAGTGACTCCAGCGTGGCGGAGACAAGTCACATGGATAATAGGAAGTGAGTAGGACCAGAGCCCGACTGTCCCCCCCAGGCGGCAATACCTCAGAGACAAATGCAGAGCGAGCGGAGCCATCGCAGACTGATCAAACCTTTCGCCCCTGCCTACCTGCCTGCCGGTGCTGCTTTGACCCCAGACCTCTGAGGCACAGACGAAAGACATCTGTGAATGAAAGTGTCATTCCGGACATTTTGAGCTGGTAGCAGCACAGCAGCCTTCCTCCAGCCCTGGGTAAACATGTTTTCTAGGCCATTAGCATTTGTGGAAAACCGCTCAAACCTCTCCTTTTTCTCCAAAGGTCAGTTTACAGCATCTGACTTAAAGGGCTGGTCTTTGTCTTTTTGCTGCTGATCAAAAAAGACACATTTGACTTTTATTGGGCTTTTTTATTATTAAAAAAAAAATGTTTGAACATCATCTTTTCTATTTTGGTAGAACACCCTCTTCAGAAGAAAAGAGTTGATGTTTCCATCTGCCACTGGAATACTTTGGCTTTTAAAGAAATTCTCAGAGGGATGTCAACTGAAGTGAAGTTTCAGCTTTTCTTTCATATCCCCCCTCACCAGTTGCAGCATTTAAAAAGAATAAAATTGTGACCAAAAAAGTGGCAACAAAAAACCTCCACACAACTGAAAAATCAACTGCAGGATGCCACAGGATTCATCCAAAATATGGATGCTGCATTTGAAAATGAATGGAAAGGAAGACAGCTGCCATCTACTCTGCTGGTATGACACCAAGCATCCTGGGATGGTTTTCACCCGCCCATATACTGCAAAGAAATGTCTTGCTGCAAAAAAACTCCAAACAAACGCTCCACTCACAAATTGTTTTCTCCTTTTATAATAGCACCTCCTGCAGATGGCAGCACAGTCTGCATAATGCACCTGAACACTCTCGCTCGCAAAATTAAGTTTCTGGCAGTCAAATACAAGATCATGATTTGGGGAAAAATCCAGATCAGATATACCAACACACACACACGTACACAAAAAACCAAACCAACCAACCAACCAAACAAAAAAAGCCAAACCCAAGAAACGAACAAAAAACCCTAACAAAATAAAATTTTAAAAATCATGTAAGTGTCCTAACTATCAATGAGAACCTTACTGAACTGTAACGGGACAAGTTTGCCTTGTAAGGCAGTCAAGACTAAAGCAGGATTTCTGAGCTGTTACAAGCATTTTTCCCCTCACTAGCCAGAACTGTAGCTGCAAGCTGGAAAGCAAAGTAGTGGGAAGTGTGTTGGAACCAGCTGTGGCCTTTGCAGGAGTGCCATGATGACTGCTGGACAGGCAGGGACTGGCAGAGCAGCTTCGTGAAGCCCAGGAGAGCTAGGTTCCTCAGGTCATGCTTCTGACACCTCTGGAAAGACATTTCATGCCTCTATAATCTACATCTCCTCTTGAACGGGAATACACTTATCTCAGCAGCCATCACGAACCTGATCCAACAGCCTTCATGGAAGCACTGCTCCCACCTGTGAGGGGAGGTTGAGAATGCTGTTGTAAGCCAATGTATAAACACTGAAGGTGAGCGAGTTAAGACTACCACCTAACCCCTCCCCAGCACTCCTTTTATGGGAGTTGTTCAAGCAGGTGGAAAAAATGGATCACTTCCAGGTGTATTTGCCATTGTTGCATTTGCCAGGTAGCACCATAAGGCTTTTGATAGTTCAGAGCTTTGAGCCATGGGCGTGGCTGGTGTAAGGCAATACCCTCTGTGAGTCATCACTCAGGTTATCCTCTAGGTGAACAAAAGGGGGTGGATGACTACAGGTGTTCGCAAATTAAGGTAAATGAACACGACTGTGTGAATGGGAGTTCCAGTGAAATCCATGCTCAAAGCTGGTCTCAAAGGAGCCCCGGAGAAAGACTGCATCTGCTGCCATAACCCATCCTTTCCTAATATATAAATGGCATGAATAAAATAAATAACCACTATTAAATATAACAATAAGATTCTCTCTACAAGCATTTGGGAAGATTGGGAAGTGTGAAACAAACTTAGCCTAAGCACAGCAAGCTTCATGTTTGCAGCTGTATCACAACAGTACATCCAACACCGCTCTTCCAAGGACACTCTGGAACAAACACAAACGTAAAAGAAAGGATTCCAAAAATGAATGCAGCCACTCAAAAACAAGTTGAACACTGTACTACCACACACTAAAATAATCTAGTGTGATCCAAGATGACATCATATACCAAAAAACCTCAAGTAAAGTCTATTGGGAATATTCAACCGAGGGGAAAAAACATGACAAATAGTATACCTAAGTGGGATTTCTGGCTGTCCTTTATGTCATGATTGCCATATTCACATTACAGTATTAAGGGTAAATGGGATGATGCATACTGACTCAGAGGACTCAGCCTATCTAGAGCCATATGTTATTTCAGATGAAGTTCAATTACCCTCCTCTGTTTGCAGTTGGTAGGATCTCGTTCCTTTTGCCTGAAGCAGCTTTTTATTTGAGTGCTATGAAAAATAGTCATCATGCCAATTGGTTTGGAGAAACATCAACAACCTGGAAGTTGTATATAAAATGAAGACAAGCTACATTAAAAAAAAAAAAAAAAAAGAGGTTCCAAATTCTGAAAACTTGATTGCTATAAAACACTGGGAATGAAAGAAGAGGTTTCAAAGCAGAGATGGGCACTAAATAACTTCCAGTTAAAGTGTCTCTAGAAATCACTGCCCAGCAAAAACATTTTGGCAATAAAATCCCTCTTTTAAAAAGCAGGTAAATAGAGACCTCTTTAGAAACCCTGCCGCTATTTTACTTTGTTCCAGAAGTCATTATGAATTTTCTGGTCCTCGCCTTCACTAAGTCATCTTCTATTTCCTAGTTTTTACTGTTTTTCTCTTATCCCTCCTAACATGGCTGGGAGCTCACTGGATCAGTAAGATTTCTCTGAGCAGGCTGACACAATGTAATATTAAATAACATCAAGCAAAGCACCCACGTGAAGGTACCCCAAGTCAGGGGTGGAACAATTATCTGGTACTTAGAGCAGGAAGCGGGCAGGGAGAAACTTTAGACAACAATCCACTGGGATGGCAAAAGCAAAGCTGGCTGGACAAAAAACCCCTAAGGAACACCGAAACTGCAGTTTTAGAAACTAAGCATGTCTTCCTCCGCCTCCTTAACAACATCCAGGAGCCTGATGTAGGTTGCAATCATCACACAGCCCCTAAGCTCCTGCGAAATGATCTGCTCAGTAAATAACAGGCCCCTGCACAGCACCACCTTTGAAGTGACTGAGCAGAACTGTCAATGGGGCGGCTGAAAGGTGCAACTCACGGTCTGTGTCAGAGAGATTCTGCCTTCCTGTCTCCTCCAAAAGGCCCTTCCACCAAGACCTGACCTAACACTCTGGGCTCCTTCCTTGTCTCAACACATTCTGGGCACTAGACCACATCTGTCCTTAAGACTACCAGCTTCCAAGTGTCCTGGATTTTGTACCACTTGCAAAAGCTCCATTTCACACACGCTTTTGACAAAACAGAGCGCATTATGTCATGTGAGGACACCAGAACACCGCCCTGGAATGTGTGCTCTTTTCATGTGGAGTTGATTTGCACGACTTCTACAAAGAGAAGAAGGATATTAAAAAATAGCATGGTTTACAAGTGGTGAGAGGTGAGACTGTGGCTCCAATTCTCCTCCCCCACAGACACACACACATCTCATGTGTAATCAATCAGTGTGATTTTCAGTTTCCACTGAGACAAACTAATTCTGGCAGATCATCAGAAGAGTATGGTTTCAAATGCAAATACATAGGTGTATTTTTATTTACGTGGCAGTTGAACATTTTTAGTCCCTGAACTTTTAAACTGGCTATTTGCACAACTGATTTTTTTTGCTTATGTGAATTAGCAGGCACACGTTCAGCTCTATCTCTTTTTAATTATAGGCATACAAACAGATCAAAAGACTCATCTGAAAAATACCTAGCAGCCTTTGATACGGACAAGGAAGATCTTAAGACTTTTGTCAAGAAAGACAAAGGATACTGACAAGTGATTATCCCTCTGTGTTGTTGGAAGACTTGTTTGCAGACGAAATTGAACAAAACCTCCAAAATAACATCACAGATAAGCCCCAGAGGATGTTTATTTTGCCTGAAGCAAAAAGATGATGATGTGTGCCAGCACCAGCATATCAGGCGGATCTTCCTGTGACAGCACATCTGTGTAACTCTAGCCTGCTTGAAGCAAGAGGACAAAGGAACAGCAGTACTCCAGGTGGAACCAGATACATTTAACCTGCGACAGAAATGTCACACAGTGCACAAGGGGGGATGCTGCAATGTTAAGAGAGCAGTAAACAAACCTATTCAAGCCTATCCAGCAATGATAGAAACAGTGAACTTGTAATTCTAACCGTTAAAGGCAGAGAAAGAAAAAACTGGGAAACAGCATGTCATGGCTCTGAACAAAGAAGGAGCAAGCAAGCTACGTCCTCAGCTATGGAAGGGCTTGTGAAAATCTTACCTGTGTGATCTAGGACAGGGCTGTTGGCACCACAGGTTTGGTACAGTGAAGCAAGGTCCTTTGGAATGTATGTTTTAAAGATATTTAAAATGTCCAAATGTTTCTCATGCCCATCTGATCCCAGATCCTGCTTGCTGGAGTGTAAAGCCGGAGGAACTCCCACAGCGCTGGACTGAGGCTGCAGCACTGGACTCGCTCGTGCTACCGCTGTGCAGTTTGCCAATGTCCTCATCTCATTTCCAGCCTTCACGTGAGGCTCCCTCTGAGGCACCGACGGCTCTTCGTGTTTAGGGTACTGCTCACTTTTACACAGAGGATGGTACTGCAGCGGGGGGTTGTATTTGGCCTTCATGGAGTCGGATGCACAGTGCTTACCTGGAGAGACAAAACCAGTGCTTCCTTGGGGATCCACATACTTTTCCACTTGCTTACTGTTAGTGGGCTGCATGCTGGGCCTGGATATGATTGTTTGAGTAGGTGTTACGCTTCTGCAATAGGTTCCCATTTGCATAAGTTTGGAATTTGCTTCGTATTTGCTTTTTTGTTGTGCTGCTATGCTGTATTGTTCCTGGGAATGGTTTAACTTGGGCTGTCTGTACCCATCCAGACCTGACATGCGTGAACCACAGTGGCCGAGGGCATGACTGTCCTTTGATGGATGCGTACTCCCGGACTTTGCAGCCATCCCGACAGAAAGAGAGCTGGGTTTGGAACCCGGCGACGCACTTGGCACTTGAGTACGTGTAAATCTGGCAATGGGCAAAGGCTGGCATTCCTTACCACCGAGAACAGGAGGGGGGCCAGTGCGCCCACTCCTTGCCAGAAAGACCAGGTTGCTTTTAATACTCTTGAATCCGTTCTGTTGAACCCACGGGGGTACCATCGAGTTACAGCTGATTTTGTGCAAAATTCTTTTGTGCATCCACAGGACTTCAGGGTAGTAGGTCTTGTGACTGCAGAAAGGACACGGGTAGACAATTAAAGCAGCCTGCAAGGATATATTCCGGTATTTATTGCATGAATTATCCCTTGTTGAGTTTTCACTCAAATCGAGCGGAGCTACCTCTAGAGCTTCAGCACCTTTTTCTATCAGAGGATGCTCCCTGTGCAAGTCTAGCAAATTTTCTCTAGCACGACTAGCCTGCACTTCAAGTGATGTTTTCAAGTCCATGACCATGTCTGAAGATGTCTGGCCCACACCCGAAGCAAAGCTAGCAATGTGACTGGAGCAAGGAAGCCCTTGGCTGTGATGAAATACTGGCATCTTTATGTCGGCAGAACCTTGGTATTTTATCAAAGGTTCCTTGATGACACTCCCCAGTGCTGACACCAGAGCAGGAATCTCTGGTTTAGATTCCCTGGCCTCACTTTCTCTGGCGTTGCGGCCTCCCAGCTTTGGGAGTTCATCCAACTGAGATGTTATCATTGGGGTTTCCTCTTCGGGGAAGTTGCAGTGGTATGGCTTTCCATCTGAATGGGACAAAAAAAAAAACCATCATTGTCATTTTATACAGAAAGGAGGCCAAAAGACAAAGGAGAATTCAAGATTAGAATAAGATACCAGGAGAAAAAGGAAACTTTGGTATTACTACTGTAATGACGTGCTACTGACCAAATGTACTGTATGAGCAAGAAAATCTTTAAATAAGACACAAACGTTCAATTTACTTTTAAAAATGATTGTGGAGTCTGGATAAACTCTCTAATACTGCATGTTCATGACATTTTGAAGAAAAAACAATTCAATAACATACCCATGTCAAAATTCTGGGACTGCGAGAAAAATAAACAAATCTGCAACCATTTAATGCTTTAACAAAAGCAAAGATAATGGAGTCAGATAAAACTAACCTAGTTAAAGGTCTGTCAGCGCTTCCATTACAAGCCCCTATTTTCAAAGGGTTTATAACACAGCAATAAAAATTGGCTCCACAAGGAAACCAACCATATAAGCAGGTATAGCATACAGAATAAATTGCCCACTTAAGGGTGACTTTTGCAGTGGCCAAGTATAAAAGATGAGTTATGGAGGGTGTAAATTTTGAATTTTCTGTCCTTTAGTTTAAAGCAGATATTTTTCTTTTGGTTTTTAAATTTTTTTTTTCTTTGTAACATATGTTTATGTTTGAGTCAACCTTTAGGAAAATTTTGTGACTGCTCAATCCATAGGAAGGTAAGAATTCAACATTTCAGCCATTCAGATTACAGAATTCAAAATACACTTTTAATTTTCCTCACTTTCTTTTTCACTTCTCAGCTCTCCAGAGTAAATTTATCCACCTAACCTATGTCCTGGAAAGGGAACATACCAGGCAGTAATTAAAACTCTTCAGGGTGAAAGAGAAGAGTAAGATTTGTTTTGCTGGGAGCATGGCTACCTCTGCCTGCTCTCCCGATGCTGACCTCTGAGAGCCACTGATGAAGCCAATGAATCCCTTTAAATCAGTTCACAGATCAATTCCACAGAGATTTTCATCGCAGCAGTAATGCTTACTGCACTGAATCCATTTAGCATGTAACTGAATTGAATCATCTGACAAACTTTCAGTTTCAATTAACACACAGTTAATGAGCTACTGCTAGGCAAGTGTAAGGAGTCCGTGCTCCATCTAAAACGTCACCAGCCTGAAGTGATCACCGCATCCG
The DNA here is from genome assembly GCA_013397755.1 of Cnemophilus loriae. NCBI lineage: Eukaryota > Metazoa > Chordata > Aves > Passeriformes > Corvidae > Cnemophilus > Cnemophilus loriae. The sequence continues at coordinate 3,109,171 of VZTF01008251.1, read as the reverse complement.
TAGGAAGCGTGAGACGGGGGAAGGAGTGAACTGCTCTAGAGCTGCATATCCTCTCACATCAACTCAGAAAAGCCAGCCCTTCAGAAAATCGAGCGCCGTTCGTTAGCGCGGGGCACTGCCACGGGCATTATCCTGCACAGCGCAATGGAAGAACCACACTGTTGGCTGGAGCTGCTCTGCAAATAAAGTCTACTTAGCCTCACCTTCAATTCAAGCAAAATCATTCTTAAGCTTTTGTTTAATACGAGGTAATTAGGCTAAAAATAACCCATAGGTTTGCAGCCTCGCAGGGCTGAATGCTCACTCTGCTAAGATCATTTTCCTTTCAAACTCCCCAAGGGGGTATATTCGGGGGGGGGAAAACCCACAGCACAGAAACTTGTTTTTCCCATGTTGCAGGGGACAAGGTTTTGGGAAAGCACATGCCCAGCACTACTAGCCAAATTTACAGTTTGAAACAAAGACACTGCATGCAGCAGTGAAATCTGATACTGCACATCTGTGTTGTTTTCAAAGCATATCTGTCAAAGCCCAAAATATTTGTGCTCTTAAATAAGATTTTAAGGCTTCTCTTTATGATCACAAGGAGTGGCTGCTTTGATCATTGTAGTAAATAATAAAGCAAAGCAAAACCAAATCCTTTGGTTGCAGCAGTACTCAGTGGAGAGAGAACCGACCTGCTGGCTATGCTGGGCAGAGGAGGGAGGTGGGAGACCACTGCCAGCCCCATTCCAGGGACTGCAGAGCTGGGAGGCTCTTGGTCCACCTGTGCAGCTGTGATGAAGGGGAGGGCATCAGCAGATACCTGTGACTCACGGGTTGCTCTGTGCACCACAGACATTCCTGCATACTTTCTTGCTTGGCCAAAATCTATGTACCAAGCTGTTTCAGTAAAGAAGACAAGGTCAGACTGTGAGAGGTGGCATGTGTCCGATCTGGGCTTGATCTTTAGGTCTGCACTGTTCAGTTTAGGTCTGTACTTGGGGAGGGGAAGAGGAGGAGAAAGGAGAGAGACAGCCCACAGTCCCATGTGCCTCAGTAAAGCCTGGGACTGCAAACTTTGAGGGGGCTGCAGTCCTTTTTGCCCTATTTCCTAGTGCATCCATCTATGAAGAAGGGATTTTCCAGGTGGAAAATGTAACACAGAGCAGGAAAACGATGAAGGCATTTCTGAGGTGTATCTGGGCCTGAAGTTGCCCCAATGCTGTCAGTGCATTAGATGAAAATTTGTAAGGCTATTACAAAACACAACCATAAGCTTCTAACATCTCTTCGTAGTGTCTGGCTAGATTCAACTCCTCTGATGCCTCGCAGGAGAGGCAGGAGGCTCAATAGCAGTATTTGTGCTAATTGTTCAAGCTGTACTTAAAAAAAAAAAAGACAAACAAAACAACAACAACAAACGAACAAACACACAAAAACCCAAACAAACAAAAAACTCACACATCCCTACCCCTACTTCTCAAGACTTGGACAGAAACAATTTTCACCTGCAGGCCAACTCAGACTTCTTCATCAGTACAAAGCACAGCCTACGCTCTTCTTTAGTCCCATCCTGCCCTCCACCAGGGATCCAACACTACAGATCTCAACACCCAGACTGCCACGTGCCATCATTCCCATCATGGCAGGTGGTCCAGGCTGGGCAGTGAGCAGGTAAAAAAAGCCAGGTGGAAGAGGGGATGCAGGCAAGAGGAAGAGATGATGGCAAGCATACCCAGAAATATAGGTAAAGTCTTTTTAGAAAAATAGATTAAATTTATTTCTGCCTGCTCCCAGCCACTTGCCCCAGATGAAAAGGGATACTAATAATCCTTTTAAATCACTGGTATAAAATATTGTTCTAACCAGTGCAGACATTACTGTCACCAGAAACTTCTGAAATTTTATTATGGCCAGGTCAAAGCAAAAAGCCATGAATGAGATGCCTTCTGCTTCATCTCCAGGGACTATAACTCATACTCCCCATTGAAAGAGTTCTTGGCTAAGCGTGCTCTCGCTTTTTATCCTACAGTCTCCATCATCTCCTTATATTTTGTCTCAATTCTTTTGTTTCTTACCCCAAAGAGCTGTTTATCTGTTGTACTTTAGAGTGAGAAAGTTCCTTTTACCACAACCCTGAAGCATTACAGCTTTTCTGTGTCGCAGATACCTGGGCAACAGTTAAAGCAGAGGAATTTTCCAAGGTGCCTAGCTAGGAGGCGGCTGCTGATGCCATCTCAGGACTTCGGTTTGGCTGCAGCTTCAAATATCAACAGCATCGCAGGTCACAGGGAAAGCAAAGCAAGAGAGTGCAAAACACTTAACTATATGAAAACCATGGTCTAGAAACACAAGAAAATTCAGGGATTTGAGCAGTTCCTCAGAAACACACCTAATGCCATCACTCAGTTACTCACACGCATAGATAAAAGCAACTCCCCTTCTCCTCACACGCATATATCCCCCTTTCTCCCCCTCACATGCATAAACTCCACTTGTTTTCTTCCCAGCACTGTTAGTCCACAAAACTGAATTTCAGCATGGGCTGCACAGCTGTTTTAATTCATGAGGCTTCCTATAAAGTAAACCAGGCTACAAGGCTGAGGACAATGAAATCGTGATTTCTATTCAGAAGAGCAGAACTGGCTAGAAATTGGCCCCTTTTCTGGCTAGTGTTACAGCACTAGGAGTCTAAGGAAAAGGAGCAGATGTGGTGTGTTTGATTTTCAGTAAACATTTGATAGTGATTTGCACTTTGAGATGAATACTGTGGCTTGATTTGAAAACTGACTGCAAATAAATCATGATAAAAGCAAAGGATAACAAGGCAAGAAGGTGCAATATTCCAAAGACCTGTATTAGGTCCTATTTCACTTGGTATTTTCTTTAATGTTCCAGAAGAGATTCTAGACAGCATGCTAACTTAAATCTCCAGGAAATATCATATTTGGAGGAGCTGCAAAACTAATGGGGACAAGGAAATAATGCACAGGGACTCAGAGAGAATAGAAATGCAGTCTGAAAATAATCAAATGAGATTCATTCTGGGGAAGAAAAGCAGGCTAAGACAAGTGAAGGGAAATGATCCAAAAAAATCCATGCAGTGGGAAGGCAAAATCTGGGAAGAAGCAGTGTTGAAAATAACAGATGTTACAATAGACGGCAAGTTAAATATGAGTGTACTGGATGAAGTTCTTCAGCTTAGCTTTCAGAAATAAAAGTACACATTATAAAAACAAAACTAAAGCTATCCCTCTGAAGAAGACACAATGGCTATGCTGGTCACACTGGGTTTTGTAGATACAAAATATATAAAAAACATTATCGTGGTTCGACATTTATAAAAAAATAAATCTATATAAATATATACACACCATAATAACGGGCACTATGCAAAAGCCCACAGTAAGCATAATACAATGGGACCCGGCAGGGGAAAAAAGGCAAAAAGCAGTTTTGTAGCAGAAAATCAGGTCTTTTATTCTGTGAAAGGAAGGTTCAACAAAAACAGTCCATGCCCCTAGAATATCTGTTCAGATCTGCCAATACAGGCGAGTCAGATAGAGTTCAGAGAACTGCCACAGAAAAATAACCCACCAGAAAATAAAGACAAAGAGTTCCCCCACATGGCTGAGGGAAGACAGAAGGGTGACAGGCCAACGTCTGCAGCTTCCCGAGGAGTTCAAGCTCCAGAAGAATTATGTCATCCTGAACACTGGAGTCTATCAACAACAATCAGATACACTTGCACACAGAAAAACTCATGATTAACACAAAGGAAAAAAAAAAAGATAGTATGTATTTGCAGCTTGAGGAATGAATGTCAAGGGAAGAGGCGAAACACCACTCGGACTGTAAAATCCGTATGGACAAAAACATGGACTATCAACACATAAAAACCCATCTTTTTCATGGGAAAGCAGAAAGCATGACTTACTCCTCCCCTTTGCTCTATCAGCACAGCAAAGCAAAACCCTGCATTAGCCAGTATCCACACACTGTAACTGCTTTACAGGCATATGCCAGAAAACTTGCCTTCTTTTCATATTAATTCCAGACACAGCTTAAGACTCTTGGAGCATTTTAACAGTGAGCCCACGACACTCCTTAGCAGCAGGTTTATCTTCTGAGCGTAGCTCAGGCTGTTCAAAGAGAGCTGTATCTGTTTTTCAGAGGAGGATTTGTCTTACCCGAGCCATGCCCCCTGTTCTACCTGCCCGTGGGTCAAGTCTTTATACTCCACATGCTGCCCACCACCTCCCCTGCTTTCTGATCCAGTTGTGCCACTCAGCAGATCCCCAACGTGGTGGCAACGTGGGCATGAGGTGAGAGACAACATCTACAAACCCTCTTAGGTTTTCTTACAGCACAAGGCCACGTGCCACAATGTAATACTGGGAACAAAAAGTTATGCTGTTTTGATAGGAGATACAGCTTCTCATCTGCGAAGCTCCTCTTGCTTTACACATTGTTAGATGTTTTGAGGGGCTCCTACACCAGCTCCCCAGTAATTCAGAGAAAGAGAAGATCAAGGACCAGACTGGAGCACTCAGCACAATGGGGTCGGTTAGCACGTAAGAGGGTGATACTGAAGGGTAGAAAGCACACAATCAACTAATATCCCTGCTTTCTCTCCAACTAATTTTAGAATTGACAGTGAGCGGTTTTGGCTGAGGTCTGAGGTTTTTAACAAGGCAGAAACCCAGCACAGCTCTTGATGCTGGCTGATACAGATGGTCTGTCAGTCAGACAGCACACCCTGTCCCACAGAGGTTTCCCTTCAGCTACACGAGGGGGAAGGGAGAGTAACGCCGTCCCACACCACAACCCAGGAGCACACGGAAAGCAAGTCCCAGGTGCCTCAAGAAGCCCTGCCTTCATCTGGTCATGAGCAAGATGCTTCTGGTTTCTATCACGCTGCTTTTTCTTATCACTTTTGAACATTTTTTTTCTCTTATTTTTGTTGTGGCTAGTTGTTGGGGAGTTAATTTTACACTTCCACGCAATCAGCTATACATTTCTAGCAACACTATACTTCCATCCTTAGCAAATAAACCCAGGCCACGGGTTTACCAACCAGAAGTAGCAGCCTTTTGGTACAGTTTGCATTCACTGTCTTCCCATTCTCCTTTTCTACATCTAAATTTTAATAGTTCCTAAAATGATTTCCCACTGGCTTTTAAAACTCATAGCCAGTAATTTCAAGCAAAGGATCCTGATGGGAACTCTTTACTTTCTACCAAGTATTTCTTGGGGAAGGGTGATGGGGAAAACCCATGATCTCACAAGTAGAGAGATAAGAAGTGCTGCTTTGGTTTGGTTTTTTTCTGGGGGGGGAGAGTGGGCCCAGAGTGGAAAAAAATTATCTGACGAAAAAATTTTAACTTTTTTTAGGCACTGTCCTGGTTTTGGCCAGGACAGGGTTAATTTTTTGCAAGCTCTAGGAGGTGGCATGGCCAGGACCCTAATGTTACTTGATACCACCTCAGATCATTGCTGGGTGGGGGGAAAGGGACACTCTCTCACTGCCTAGGAGAAGGGAGAAACCTGGAGACCAGAAAAGTCCTGTATTTGTTTGTTGTTGGGGTTTTTTTAGCGTAAATAGTTTTTTTGGCTTATATCTCTTATTATTAATATTGTTGCTGTTACTGTTTGGTTTTTTATCTCATTTCTGCTTCTAGTAAATTGCTCATCTCTATCTGTGATTTTTGCTTTTTGTGCTTCCAATAGGAGGAGGAAGAGGAAGTGACCAGCAGCAGCATGATGTTAGTGAGAGTACCAAACTGGAGACTAATATTCCTAAAGCACAACAGGCACCCTAGAGTAACAAAATTTAACATTTTCTACGCCATTTACTTCCCAAACAGTACTACTGCTGTTGCCACAATGATTATATGACTAATGGTTGGTGTCTTTAATTCAATTTTTTTTTCTGACCATGCTATTTTTCAGATGGTTTTCCCCTCTTTTTTTTTTTTTCAGGCTTCCCTTTATTCCCGGAACAACAATATACTAATTTATTTCAAAGTCCCGTTTCCTTCATTTCACTAACTTTACCCTCCCCAATTTCTCACTTTACCTGCAAATTACTTTTTACCCTCGCTGTCAAATGCATCGTCCTGCCAAGCCCAGAGAGTGCAAACAGCTGAAGGGCCCAGTTGCATTGTTCTTCTCCTTTCCCCTGCAGAACTGGCAGACACTGCAAGGGACAAAAGCGGGACAGGCCAGCTGAGCCCACCACTTCTAATGCTTCCTGCTCTCCATTTGACTAATCTCTCCTGCATTGTCCAGTAGGACACCTGCTGCTTATGAAAAAAAACCCCACTGACCTCTTACAATCCAGACAGCAAAAAACATAAATAGGTGATCATCAGACTTGATAAAGTTTGCTCAGTTTTGGACTGCACATGTTGAGATTTCTGAATTATTTTAGATTATTAGTGTTATTATCTTCAGAGATACTGCATTAGTTTTGCATTTCGGTAAGAATCTGAAATGTCACCAAAGTGAGTGGAAAAAAGCACAAAAATTTTAGTTGATTACATTTGAAACTTAACCTTTTAAGATGAGTGAAATCTGAGTCCGAGAACAGTAACAGTAGAGCACACAAAAGACTCCTTTCTAATAAGTATTCCCTAGCTCAGTAAAATTACAAATTCCCCTGCACAGCAGAAATGCTTTAGAGTTATGTCACACTTCAAGATCACTTTTTTTTTCCAAAAGAAAAGAGACGTCTGAAACCATCCACAACAGCTACAGATGCAAATGCCACCAAGGTTATTGGAATTTCAAGCATAATCAAGGGAATAGGCACCAACAAAATAACTAAGAAACTGGGCTGTAAAGGGTATCAGGTCCAAAATCTCTCAGAGTGAAGTGCACGTTGTTGGGTACTGGAAAAACAAGCCTGAAAGTTCACAGTGAATTTTTTCTCTCCAGCTACTTGCCTACGATGTTTTCTTGAACAATATTTGGCTTTGTTGTTATCTAGGGTAGCGATGCTACAAGCCTCCTGAAAGTCAACTGGTTGAAACAGCAGCTCCATGAGCAAATTATTCCAATATCCTCTTGCACAGTATCTTTTCATCACCCTCAGCTTTGCACCAGTGCACACATGAGGTGCAAAAAGCTTTGTAGTGAACCCCAAACACAAACCCTCTTCTAGGGCAGGTGCTATGAGATCTGTCTCCCAGGTATCAGCCCTTCCAGAGTCAACACAGACATGTGGCTTATGGAAGGAAAGCATCCACAGCAGGGCACGTAATGAAGTGAAAGCGCCAATGTGGGTAAAATGGCTGCTGCTGGCAGTGTGCCACAGACACGACATTTTCAGTGCTCATCACATCTCTCCGTACCTCCTCAGTGGCATTTTTTTTTCTAAGTCATTCTATACGTGGTACGTAGGAATTCTGAGCAGTGGCAGAGCTAGTCGTGACTTACTGGTACTTTCACCTGTGTATTTCTCACAGAAGTCTGTGAGCATACTGTCTGCCCAGCAGCAGGCAAAAAGCCCCACAAAATAACATGTACTTATCTGCAGGTGAAGATGTAGCTCCTGTTATCACAGCACTTCCAAGTGCCTTTTTCACCCTTCATCCATATTATACAGACCCAAGGGTAGTGAAGACTTCACTGGGGCTTTCACCATTTGAGAATAAAGTTTGTCTTTTATCTAGAGCTGAGAGCAGATGACACTCGTCTGACCAGTTCTACAAAGCAAGGCTGCAACAAATGCATCTGATCCCCATCCTGATGCCACATCCTGCTCGCATCCCCAGCACAGCCCCTTCTGGGACTTGGGACCAGACTTCCCAGTCATGGCCCACAGCCCCTCTTTGCCCTCTGAGTTTCAAGAACATCCTGGTGTCTTCCCATCCTACAGAGGGCTGCTTTACCTACAGTCTGGATCCTGGAAAGTGGTGAGGAAATGGTAACTACTTACCTAAAAATTGTGGGTAAAATAAAGGGCCAGAGGAATACATATACAGAACCAATACAAACACATTTGCAGGGACTGCTTGCCAAAGTGAAACTGTACGATTTGGCATTGCCTTAAATGTTGCTGCTCATAATATACTTAAAGAAAATTACGGGATATAAAACCCCTGGAATGCTCTGCAAAATTAGGAAGCGATTAGGCCAGATGATACCAATTTGACTCTTAACACAGCTTTGTCGTAATTTCAGAGTTAACAGAAATACAGTAGAACTGGTCCAAAACCTAGGCAGAATACCTCCAGTATGCTCTGTAGCTGCTGCACATTTCTCTGTGTGTGGCCCTGCCTGTGAAGTTTGGTGCAGGTAGATGCAGGAAAAAGAAAGGGTGTAAGACCATTAACACAGCAGAATACACAATTAAATTTCAGAGAGTTGGATTTGGGCAAGGGCTGTTCTGGGTTTTTTGGGTATTGGTTCTTTTCTTTTAGTTTAAGGCACAGGAAGAGAAATGCAATTGGCTTTGATGCATCAAAAATACTTGCAGAGGAGATGGAAAATTATGACTCAAATTTTTTTAGGCAAGTGGCAGCTTGCCTGTACAATCCCTCTAAACATAGACCCAAGTAGTTGTAAATCTTCCTGGAGATTTTCCCTTTCATTCCAACAGTCAGATCTGCCACAATGTCTGCTCCACAGCATCTTCCTGACCACCACCTGTTCATCTTCCTTCAAGTGCATTAAGGAGGAAGGCTTTCCAGGCCAGGACTGTGGACTGGCAGCCATCCCATACAGCTTAACATTCCTCATCCAATATTTCATTTCTCCCATCATTTGTTAAGCATGGGTAGCGTATTACCATACATCATCAAGCCCTTTACTACAGCTACTCAATCTAAAAACAGAGTGTACAGCTGTGCTGTCGGCCAGCATTCTGCAGAAATACCTCAGCTACAGCCGGCAAGCCCAGCATGGTAACAGAGGCAGCAGTCACAGAAATAAGGAGCTCTGTATGACCTAATTTACCTTGTTTCTCCTGCTGACGGCCACGCTACCATAGCTGGTAACTCTGCTAACAGACTTAAGGCAGTCGAGAACCTCTACTGTGCATGTCCATCACATAAAATACAGGGGCCCATGACAGAAAGGGGAACTTAAATTGTAAGTATTACACAAATTTAAAGATTCGGTAGTTATACAGTGCTTGGACAGAAAATATGCTTTCTTGGGCTTATTGTTTTTCTGGCTTTCAGAGGAAAGAGGACTCTAAAAAGAGAATGGAAGAAAATAGGGTTTTAATAGGGAAAGAAGTACACACTATCAAACCCAAGACATATGCTGGACAGAACTATGATTGTTTGACCACCACTGGAAACTGGATGGGAACTGGATGCTCTTGGTGAGGTGTGACATTGCTGGATCATAATTAGCACCATTATGTGGTGCTACAAGCACATGGCAGGAGACATGAGGGACCAAGCCCTACAGAGTTTCCTCAAGGTAGAAGAAGGACCTATGCTACTGGAAGATCAAAAGTTGATTTGAACAGCTCTGCTCTGGATGGACCAAAGGGAACCAGGGCTCCCGAGGAGGATGTGACTGTAGGCACAAGGGCAGCCATTGGCCACTCAGCCAAAGCCACTGACTCAGTACCCACTGCAGCTGAACTACACCAAAGGCACTGTAATATGTGACACACAACCTGCAGCCCTGAGCCAAAGGGCTCAAAAGAAGAGGCTGGAGGTGCCAGACACAGCTCCCCCGTAGCCGCCTCTGGCTCGGCATTGGCAGTGTTTGCCCCTGTTGACTGCACAGGACAGGGGTATTTGCAGGCTGGTTAACTGCTAGGTAAATACCTTCTCTTTCCCCTTCCCCTTCCTTCCACTGTTCTCCCTTGTAGTAATAATAACAATGGAAGACACTTCCAGAAAAGTAAATGGTCTTTCAGACCTGGCTTGAAACAACTCCTGACAGCCTTATGCAGATCACTGAAGACATCAGCCATTTACTGGCAACTTCCATAATCCTCTTGAAGAGCTGATAGACAAAGCAGGCTGGAACCTAGCACCACCAGCACAGCAGCAGAAAGGGCAGCTGTCTGGAGGCAAAATGCACTCTAAAAGGGCTTTGGAGCTTTAGCATTTTTCCTGACACTATTCCTTTTATACCGAGGTAAATTTGAGAGCTCACGAGAACACCAGAGTTCTGGGTTCACTTATATTCTTACTTTTTGAAGTCTTACTGTTCTGAAAAATGAGTAAAGGGAAAAAAACAACTTTTAGGATGTCATTTAAAAGATAAAATAAGTAAATACCAATATCTATTAAACTCTGGTGGAAGAGACAGAAGAAGTCTTCTGTTTGAGAGATAAGTCAGATGAGAATCATCCTAGGGTGCATGATGTAACTCATAAAGGTCAGGAGACAAGGATCTCAAAGATGTCTTGAAAAAAAAAAGAAGCACCAGCTGTAAACGCGTTTTAATGAATTTTTTAAAATAACAGAAACTTTGCTATGCTAAAAGAGGATGGGGAAGAGAAATCAAATCCATTTGAAAAATGGCAATAGAAACACATCACTTAAAATAAGCTTCGGAGACAATGAAACACTAATTCTGCACCTGTGAGCCATGATTATTTATATCACCCCCTCATTTTAATAACAGCTGTGTGAAAATGCTAAAACATTATTAAATCTGAAACTAACTACTGCATGTAGCTCATAGGAAGCTTCTCCACTTTCCAATTAGCACCAAGGCTTAAGCTTTAAAAGCAGCAGAAGCAAAAGAAATGCTGAAAAACACTGCCACAGGCTGGCTTAATTTGGAATTTCTCTTTTTCAAAAGGATTAAAAACAGAAAACCAAACAACAAAATACACACATCCAAAAGGGCAGGAAAGTACTTCAGATTTATTTTCTTCCCCCAGCACTCATTTTATGCATTTCTTAGAAGTGAACAGGTAAGTATATTTAACGGCAACTTAAAAACTTGATTTGATAAAAAAGAACTTCTACACATGTACCTGCGGCATTTTGCAAACACCACTTTGGGAAAAAGGCTCTGTTAACCTCACTGGCACCTCTCACCTCCATATTGAGAGCAAGCCCCATGAAAGATCCCTGGGCCTGCCATGGGATTAACAGAAGAAGATTTTAAAATGTCAATGATCAGTTATTTATGAGATGTCCTTAAACAGAAACATGTCTGACGCTTCAGTGCAAAGCTTGTCTGCTCAGACATGCAAACCTGGCAGGATGGAAGAGCATCTCACTGGGAACAAGGCAGAAGCTGCACTGGCTCTTGGGCAAAGGCTGTGTGTCTTAGTGTATTTTTGCAGGAAGCAGTACTGACACCTCTCCTCCTGAGGAGTTTAAGTGTTAATTATTCCCTGGTGTTCAGGACTTACAGGGATGTAATTTTTTGGAAGCTCAGGAAGGCCATCTGCTTTCCCAGCAGCATACAATAGGTGTGGTGAGAACAGCTCTACTGGGGAGTGGATGCACTGGGGAGGGATGAGGGGAACTAAGGTAACCAAACCACCCCCATCCCACCGCCCCAGACGTGTATCAGTTGCAGGGTCTGTTTTTATGCACATAACACTCTGCGGGAAAAACAAAAAGAAAGATTAAGTTACTAATAAAGAAGCAGTTCCTCAGATCTCCGATACCACTTCCTTATCATTTATCCACACCCTTTTGTTACAAATGGCAGGATACCACCCATCCCAACCACAGCTGGCCCCTTAAGACTGTGTACGGACAGAAATAAAACTTGTCTACAGAAGAATGGGTTTAAGAAATTAATTTGGTTAATTCAGATTCTTAAATAGTAGAAAATCATACAGAAAAACAGATGTCTGCCCAGATATTTACAAAGAGAGTGTGTGCGTGTGTGCGTGTGTGTGTGTGTGTTTTCCCAGTACCACCACATAAAGAAGTACTTAGTACCACAATCACTCTGGCAAAGATACAGATTAGGCCAACATCACAAACATAAAAATGTTTTGAAAATCCTTCTCAAAGTCAGAGTCATTTTAAATCTATTCACTAAGAGGCATTTAATCCACAAATTAATCCACCCGCGCACCTGACTACACACAAGATCCAGGTGATAACTGGTCCTTATGCACAGATATCGATCACATCGAGCCAATTTCAGCTTTAGTTCCTTAATCAAAAGAAACACACAGCCTCCGAAGGGACTTTAAGCCGTTGTGAGGGAGGTTCCATAGCAAATAGAGCTACCCATCCCCAGGAGTTCAGTCATGCGCTCTCGGCGCTACTGAGCTCACCCTGGCACCTTCACCTGCACAGGTAACGCGCTCGGCTGAAATCCCAGCCTAGGGACTTATTGCCATGTGCAGCACATTCAGGCCTCTCCTGCCACCAACACCCCCACCGCAGCTCCCCAAAGAGCCCAGGGAAATCATTTTGTACAGGACATGGCCTGCAAGATAGCTCTAGTATTTTCACCGTCACTAAAGGCGCAGTTATTTTCCCTGCATGCCGCTGTCAGTCTCTGGCTCGGCAGCAAGCAGGCACCGGGCAGCTGCGGGTTGCTGAGCCGGAGAGCAGGCCGGGCAAGAAGAGGAGGAAGAGGAGGAGGAGGAGGAAAGCAGGGGAGGTGTCGGCGCCGGCCGCTCCGGCCGAGGCCGCCAGGTGGCGCCGCCGCCCAGCGGATGATGCCGGAGCCGCTTCCCAAGGCACCGCCGCCGCCTCGCTGTCTCCAGCTGGGACTTGGGCCGGATGCCGCCCGAGCCTCCTGCTCCGAACCCCACCCACGGCGCGACAACCCCCACACAAATAAAAAGCAAACAAACAAGAACGAAAAAAAACCCCAAAAATCTCCACCAAAAAAAGAAAAGGCGGGAGGTGACAGTGCCCCCCCTGCTGCGGCTCAGGACCACCGGCTCTAAGCATCGCTGGCCCAGCACAGCAGAATCTTCCCCTCCATGCGCATTCACCCCTCCTGTCACCATCAGCACCTGTGGCCTCAGCTCACTCCTCTGCACCAGGAAACGCTGACAAGTCAGGAAGAAAACCCAATAAAATATTTTAAACGGAAGTTACTAAATAACAACAACACCACAAGAAGGACGAGGCTGACCCCACAGAAGCATCCCTAGGTGACAGCGATGACACAGGGGACACTGCTCGCCATAGAGGCAGCTGTCGGAGGAATTCCTCCTCGTTTCACCATCCCCTCCGGGCAGCCCCATCCCTGTACTGAATGCGAGCTCATTACAGGGATCATGCAGCCATTGCCATTCGTGTGAGTGCCCGCCACCGCACTTCCAAAGGATGGAGACAGATACACTCCGCAGTGCCTCAAGAGCCATGGGACCAGGAAGGGGCAGCCAGGATCCCACACCTCTTCCCATTACATATTGCAACAGCTGTGAATTTGGGAAACCTGGTCCCCACTGAGTTCACCATCCCTCCTGCCATCCATAACCAAATTCATACATATCATTCCACCTCTGTGTAATGGGGACACAAGTCCTTCAGTGACCAAGTGCAGGGCCCCTGTCAGAGCTGTGGGGCAAAGAGAGGCTCCATCAAGGGGCAAACGCTCCCTGCAGGACTGAGGTGTGCTGATGTTTGATGATGACAGCCAATTCACCCTGGAAAATGTTTGCCACCATCAAGAAAATAAAGCTGTGTTGAGTCCAGTAACTCGGGGTGTAGTTACAGGAAGACCAAGAGTTTTCTATATAATGAGCTGTATTATATAATTTTTCTTTTTTTTTAAACCAAAATTCTCTTGATTTAAAAAGTTCCTAACAGGTTAATATAGATTACTTTACAAGGAAGCACCATGTTTGCAGATGGTAGAAAGGCATCCATTTTAGGCGAGACAAAACCTCTAGCAGAGACATTTTGACTTTTGTTCACTGCCCCTACTATGTAGAGAAATCCCTGTCAAAACAGGCTGAAGTTTGGGTGGCCAGAAGTAGGATGAGGTAATGCCAACCTCTATCTTTCTTTACAGTGTCGTTCTTGATGCATGGTAATCAGTTAGTCCACATGTTCCTCTCCACAGGAAAGGATGGCTTGAACTTTCCTAGAGCAGCCACTGGGGAAAATACAGAAACATGGGAGAAGAGAATACAAAGACCTCACAAATGCAAAAACCTCTGCCTGCCAAGTGCTAATTGAGAGAACATTCTTGCCAATTAAAAGAGTGCTCTACTAGTGGGAGAAGCTTCACTTAGAGCTAACAAGAAAGTAAACTAATAAGCAGTAACTTGCACAAGACAACAGGTATCTGTGGAGATGGTAGCCGACATTTGCAACCAGCTCAGTCTTAAACTACTCCAGACTGCTGGTTTGTGGTTACAGGAGGGCAAATTAGGATGTTGCAACAACACATTATTAAATTCAAAATGTTTGGAGAGTGCACGTGAATAAAAACTTCAGATTTGGCCATATGTAGCAAGGAAGAAAAAAAAGTACAATATTATGTTCTGAATTCAACTTAAGACGAGGACCAGGAGAAGAATAAATGGAGCCAACTCTATTCTCAGGAAAAAAAGATCAGTTATTTAGAGGAAGGAGTCCTGAAATAAAGGCCTAGGTTTTTTGAAGCAATGAAAGATTTTCGGTACTCCTATTTTATGGCATTAAAACATACTTCATACGCTTTCATTCACAAGGCATAGCTTCCAGAAGACAAGCACATTTCATCGTGTTCTGCAGAATGTGGAAACTCTACTTGCCACTGCGCATCCAAGTGCACTTGGTTCTCTGGCATTTGTTTTCACTTCCAGCCTATGAAGAAACTAGAGCAAACCACTGACTCTTCCCTGATGCCTCACTTTTTTACTTCACTATGTGGGAATGGAAAGCAACAGTAGCCAAGTCAGAACATGCAGTTTAAGCATGTTTTACAAAAGTTTTATAACAAATGGCACTTCCAAAGTAAATCTGCAAAAAAATTGTCTTGGTTTAAAGATTTAGGCTTAATTCATATAATTCCTTTATTATTTCAGAATGAAAGTTATCTGAAATATATAAGACCATAAATGAGCACTAAGTTTACCAGGGACTTTCCAAGGCTCTGTCATAATTTTGTGAATTTGTTGATGAAATGGCTTTCCCCAAGCTCTCTGCTGACAATTCTCTCTTTCCCTTGTCTTTTTTTTTTCTTCTTAAAGAGCCTTTAAAGTTTTTTTTGTCTATAATTAAGAAATTCTGCACTATGAGGTACCTTCTTTCATCTTTTCTGGGCTGTGCAAGAAGGCTTCCCATGAGAACAGAATCCTTAGCACGGTTTCTAGATAAGCAAGGTCTGTATTTAGGGTCACAGGTGTGAAAGCCGCCCTTTTTACCAGCATGCAGCATCCAGCAGCAAGCACTTTTCACCAACTATGAAGCTGAGCCAGTCTTTCAGTCTCCTCCACTAAATGACTTTATCCCAAGAGTTTTCTCCTTTGCCCCTCCTGCCTGAATCTTTCTGTCTATCCTTCTGTCTTTTTTAGCCTGTGGAAAAGCTCATTCCATAGGTGTAATGCCTTTTACCTTTATCAAAACTATAAAGATGTTTTCTGGACCTCTTTTCCCCACACCCTTGCAGTATCTTCTGAACACATCCTTCTTGCTAGACATTAATACTCTTTCTCTGTCCTTTTGTCTTGTGAAGCTCCATTCTCTGCTTCACAAGAAAAAAAAACTTATCTCAGAGAGTGGATGGTTTTGTAATTAAAGACAACCAAAGACATTCCAAGCTACAGTTTTTAGTCCCATAAACAACCATGAGAAAGTTGTTCAATCCCTCTGAGATTAAAGTTCTCTACCCTCTGGAGGAGGAGCTCAGAAGTGAGAGTGTCTCTTAGCTCCAACTAACTGAGAAGATTTGTCCTCTACCCGACTCAGCTCTCCACACAGAAGTCTCTGTGCTATGTTAATTTCAGTTGTGGTTCCTTCATCACCTGCCCTGGCCAGGACAGAGAACTTAATAAGCTGGTACACTTCCGGTTCTGAAGATGTAATGCACTGAAAACAGCCTTGCTGATCACAACTCCTCACCATATCTAGTCCTCATCATTTACTACAACTGAGCATTTACGTCAGAATTTGTAAACTCTTATTCCTTCTTTTGGTTATTCCTTCTTCTGACTCTAGTTAACTAGGTGCAGTGAAGCTCAGAGTAACTATGTAAGGCAAAAAAAGTCCCAGTCATTATGAAAAAAAAGGTAAATTTAAAACAAACAAACATCCCTTTGCATTCTCCTTGCCTTTTTCCTTGTCCCAATATCTCTGAAACCCACTCTTTAGTTCTTCTCAGTTTTCTTTATACTTTCAGTGCATTTGCACTTAGGCAAAGCCAAAAAACTTCCTTTAGGCAGAAACTCTTGCCCAAGAAATTCATGCTCCCTTAACCTAAACGTAAAATTCAGACTTCAGTTAAACTACTGTGAATTTCATACAGCTGAATATTACTGGCACTTGCACTATGCTAAATGTTTTCTTGCTGCTTAGTGTTGGACTTCAAAGTGAAGTACATTTTTACCCTGGAAATCCACTCAACATACAAAACTTAAAACTTTTACGACTAGGGAGTACTTTCAATGTCATGGTAAAGTACAATACTCATTTTCAAACAAATCAAGAGTGTAAGTGCCACAGCAGCTCTTCAAAAATTCTCTTCATTTGGTTTACCTAAAAAATATTATTGCAGTGTCATACTCCTGTATTTACAATGAGAAATGCCTTTAAAATGAAGCTGAATTTTTTATGCATATCCTATTTTGGTTCAAAATTGATCTACTGCTACTGGTAGTAAATTTAAGCTGTAATGTTAAGAACGTAAACCTGTATTTTTAATAGAAGTTGTTTCAATGTAACCTAGTTATCCAGGTTACTATCTGAGTCATCTTGTTACTAGGCTGAAAAAAAACCCCAGAAACACAAAGCAATACTTTGTCTAACATTACTGAATCAAAAGAAATGAATTATTTTCTGTGGAAAGCAGTGGTTTTAGTATTAGAGTATCACACTGCTACAAACAGGACTTCCAAAACAAGCATAGTTACATCTCAGACTCATTTTAAGTAGCTTTCGTGAAATTTTTCTAACCTTCATTTTAAAATTAAGTATGAGAAATGTAATGTATCCGAATGAGCTCAGTTAAAGTTGCCTCTAAATTCTAGGCTGAGGGGTTCTATAATCCAAGTTGAAAGGCATGAGGAGGGGTAGTGAGGGGTTTCTCTATCCCTCTGCCAGTCTTCTCAAACTCAAATCCTTGCCAGTTTAGTTTCCTTCATTCCACAGACTCTCTCTGCAAGAGATGGCTGCAGCCTCAAAATGGAGAACGGCCAGTGAACAAGTCTCACCTTTGTTTTTGAAACTCCCTCTGAGTAGGTTTTCCATTCCCCTAAAGCTGGAAACAAACAACAGCCCCTTTTTACCACGATTGTCTTGTTGCAGGTGGGTGCCATCCTACTTCTTCTAACCAAGCTCCTTCCTGCATCTAAGAGGATCTAAGAAATCCCTCACTTGATGTGGCCTGTCCTCTAAGACATGAAGACTCGGGGTGATAATGGGTCAATACAGTCTAAAGATAGATCAGCTTGCTCTAACAGCTTAATAGCTCGTTACAGGCAGCTGGCAGCACTTAATGAGGCAAAGAACAACAACTCCGCTCCTTCGAGGTTCTCCTCCCAACTGCTGGGAGTGGCATTTGCCAGCTTGGCCAAAAAATTAAAAATTACAAAACAAAAAACAAAACAAACAAACAAACAAATAATACCCCAAACCAGACAGAAAGAGAGAAATAGAAAAATCATCATTTTACTTCTCATCACTAAGTTCATCTCAGAGCTGATGACAATATCTGCATATCCCAGATACAAAGGCCGTGTCTATCAGGTGGTGCTGGCCAGAGACAGCATAAATCAAGTCTGCCTACTCACTCACTGAACTGGTAACAAGATAGGCTCTCCAGCAAAATGCTGGAAATGGATGCCACCTCCACCACATTTGATCATCAGTTTAAAGGGAAAACAGGAAAGCTGTTGGACTGTCAGCTTTCCTCTTCCTTTGCTGAACTCCAACACCAGATTACCAGCCTGGCAGACGGTTACAGGTCTTCACCCATTCTCAGCCTACGTGTTCTATCAAGCACTGCCAGGAAAGAGCCCTTGACACTACACTGCAGCCTCGGGATACACGGTTTGGAAGAACGCAGAAGCTCAACCTTCTTAATTAGTTAATTCCCCAGAAGGAGTTCATTCTATGAACATCTGCTCTTCCAGGGAATGTCAAGCTTTGCTGGAAGAAGCAAAAACAGTAACAAATCCACAGTATTCATAGGACTGACATTTTTAAATAAAACTTGCATGGCAGTTACTTTAAGGGCCTTTTTCTTTAAGCAACGTTGTCATGACTCATCAGTTTGAGACCCCAGAGGAGAAGCACCTACATCGCTGCTACATCGGTACTCTTGATACACGCCATTTTCTGATTTGAAAAATCTCCAGGTTTGTATTTTGCAGGGAAGAAGTTGTAAAGGAAAGGCTACTGCAGGCATATCTAAAAAAAAAGAAAAATGCTAGTACTGCTGCATCATTGCAGTCATTGGGTTCAAACTTCTTTCCATATTAAAAAGTATGATGATATTTTGGACCTGATAGGAAATAACCAAAATTTCTTCAGTGCTTCCTCTGTGAGCCAAACGAAGTCAGGAATAGAAACGTATGAGCCACTGCCCCACGTGCTCCAACGGTACTCTGAGGCGCATCAGACTGTGCTGAGCAGCGAAGCATCCCTGAAGCACTATAACTTCAGTTAGAACTTGCAATTCAGAAATCTCCCAGTGACCCCATTATCAGCGTAGCATAGAGAAAACAGGGCTGGTCTTGCTATATGAAGGCAATGACTATTCAGGGAGCTTTAATCAGAAGGAATTTAACTGAACAAACAGCCGTGGCGCCCAGAGAAAGGCCGAGTACTTTTAAAAATTGAAAGTAGCTGAGCGTATGCTCTAGAACAATAAGATAGAATTATTACGCTAAAACCCTTTAATTAATGCATGCGACAGAAGCTGTGATTTTTAAACTCTAATCTCCCTGTCATTTCAGTTTTTAAGAAATAGTAAGAAGCACCCATCTGCTCAAGCTGCCACACGAGGCCCAAAGTTCTGTTCTCACACCAGTTTTGTGCCGGATGTCTCAACAAATTTACTGCTTATTTACATCAGCCAAAATGGAGAAGAAAGCTGCTGATCTCCTAAGTTTGCCCTCCTGCTAAAACAGGCAAAATATATTTCGCTGTTACACACAGCATTCTTTCCCCTAAAAGCAGGGGTTTGTCTCCCCCTCCCCCCAAAAAAGAAAACCCATAGGGCATTTCTAAAACCCTGACAGATGTTTAATTACAGAGGCACTAACAGGCATTATTTTGAGAAGCTCAAACACAGAACGACTGTATCTGACGACCAAATGGCTAAAGTGTCTGCTGTACCACTAGCGAAGCAAAAACTCTGCTAATCCACGTTTTGCTAATTCAAACACCTAGTAATTCATATGCAAGGAAAAAGCTGCCGTTAGCGCAACACATCTGAATAACCATTTAATAGGAGGAATCTGCGGTGCGATCTCATGCTACCAGGGGTGTATTAGGAAATAGAGCAAACAGCAGTCAGCGCTATGTTGTGAAATATCAAACCCAACTCCGACTCTCAGCACCTAAGAATAAAGTACCTTTTGTAATGCAGGTTTCTCCCCCATTCTGCATTTATTAATTCATTAACTTCATTCATTTAAATAGATCCTTTAGTCACTGATGTAAATGAACAGGCAACTACAGTACGCCTGTGGGCTGTGTGGCAGGAAGAGAATAGAGATGGCACTGCCTTCTCCACTGTTATTTCCAGCTGTTTCTTACAAATTTCTCACTGATTCTCTGGAAGTTCTCACACTAGGTTCCAATTTTAAAACTTTGTTTTGTTCAGACAGAAAATCCTAGTTAGGCCTATTAAAAAATAAACAAAACCTACAAATCCAGTCACACAGACCTGTGACTAAAATTTCTTGGCTATGCCTCTGAATGGAGCAGAACCTGCACCTTCTTTGCTGAGTCAAATTCAGTAGTGAATAATCTCCATCCTTTATCCACCCTCAGAGCTGAGTGAGGCATACACGCCTTGCTGTGCTGTAGAATTGTGTACTGAGCACGCAGCAACACGAAATATTGTCCTAACAGATTTAAGCATGCTTCAAAGCACATTGTTCTGACAGCGCCTGGGTCTCCGTCATCACTCTCGTAACTATCAATGATTCTGGTTAATTTTACAATCACAAGAGGTACAAGCCTCCATCTGGTTAGTCTACATATTGCTGCAGAGTTGGAATCACACTGATCAACAAAATATGCTGGCTAGTAATGCTCTGTTAAGGTGGACTGATGAATGGAGAACAGTCCTACTTTCAGCTACACTAAGACCCACAGCAAATACAAGGGACCAGAGCACAAGGATTGGTGTTCCCTGGGGAAAGGTGCCTGACACTCTAGGGCTGCTGGGGGAGGCCAGGAAGACTGATCAGGATTCAGGTGTGCCAGCAGGTCTGCTTGGTAACCTAACACCAGGTACAGTCTCCTGAATGCCTGCAATGCATAAAGCAACAGCCTGACACAGCTCTTTCCCTGGAATGAAGCTGAAAGGAAGAGATTTCCTAGTTTAATGCCTGTGACTGAAGCAAACTTGTGAGCACAGGTGGCAGGGTTTCCGAACACTTTTTGTTCCCCACTTGCTCAAACCCCAAGTACAACAGCACCCTCACCCGCAAGGGAATCGTGACCTAGGTGCTACTACAGAGCAAGTCACCACCATCCCTGTCATCCCTCACAAGGAAGCCCTGGCTCACAGGTCTTAGTGGGTGTCAATGCATGGATCCTCACGCCAAGAGTACCAAGGGTACATCCGTGCCAGCAGCCAAAACCAGACATCCATGAGACTGCTGGCATGGATGGAGATACCGTGGCAAGGCTGCTGTTTGTGCCCTGCTGTTTTATAGCCCTTCCTTCTTCTACACAAAATCCAGCTGGAAGTGCCACTTGGCCAGCATTGTTGCATCTGCACCTGGGGTCCTTTCCACCAGACCTACAGGGCTCAGGGGGTAACGCTGCTCTAAGCCTAACACACCTAACACAGACAACTCTGCTGGCAGAACCTGCAATGCAGAGTGCATCTAAGTCTCCTGTGAAACAGGTATTTCTTGCTTATCTTCCAGTTCTGGGTTACTTTTGGATGTTGTCACAAACTAAGACTCCCCTCCATCCCCTTCTGTCTTCCAGCACAGGAGCCAGTGTTGATTTCTCCCAAGTCTGACTCAATTTCATTCTTACCTTCTAAACAGGCCCTTTCTATGAACTCTTGGTAAGTTTTAATGCAGAACTAAGTTTTTATAGATCTTTACCTACAGCTCTCCTCAAACAAATTTGCAAAAACACAAATTACTGTGCTTATATGCAATGTACTCCATAAGCAAAAGAAATTAAAAAATCAAGGGCCTTTTCTCATTCTGGACTTCAGAAAACACTTCTCCAATAAGACCCTGAGTAAACTGATTTAAATGCTCTTAAAACTTCACCTTATTCTGTAACGCTAAATTTGCATCCGAGGCTCTTCATAGCACAGTATGTGTAATGTGGGATTATACAATGGAACTCCCTTAATGCAACAGTTAAGAAGCAAAACACCTCAAGCCTTTTATTGTTTCAACCTTCTTTTTGCATTAACCTACGAGGCAAACAGAAGCAGTCCATGAGCAAAGGGCAAGCAACACTTCTCTGCTTTTGTTGAAAACTCCCCTTCCCATAGCCCTACTCACTTCTACTCACCATCAGGCACAGCACGGAATCCCACAATCATGTTTTATTTCATTCATCTAATGCTACTCTAAATATGTGCAAAAGCCTGTGGTGATCCCACTGAAATCCTCGATGATACAACTACTAACCTCAAAAGAAAGAGAACTAGTCCGAAGAACATAAATAGATAAAAAACAGTAAATTCAGAGCCTCTCCTAGCTCTGGACAGCTGGAGTTTTTAAAAACCCAGTGGCTCCACAGCTTAAGCAATGAAAAATAGATTACAGAACTCAGCAACGGGAATTAATAAAAATGACCAAGGGTCATCTGCAGTCTATCAATCACTATATCATTTACAGTTCGTATTACATAGAAAGGTATGAATGTTGTCAGTGTTATACACTGGCTACTCAGATCTATCATGAATAATTGATAGAGGTCATCCATTTCAGTCCCAGCCTATTAGTCAAAACTCTAAACCTGCTGTTCACCAACAGCAGAGCACTGCAGATGAAGGATAGAGGGGCACTTATAGGGAACTATTTTCAATGATGCAAGCAGTTATAAGGGAATGCAGATGATCTGAAAACAAAAGTTGAATTTTTCTGAGACTTAAGACACTACTCTTTGTGAATCAGCAAAACAGCATTTCATGTATACCTATTTTGTACAATTTATTGTCAAGAATAAAATCCATAAGGCAAATCTGAACTTGAGGTTTCAGTCTTAAATCTCTTAAAAGCTTGAGAGCTTTGAGAGTGTTTGAGTTGAAGGCTGGGAAGTGCATTTGCCTCACACTTCCTTAGATATTTTGCACTGAGCATCTACTATGTCTCATCCTGATAAAGGGACTTTGAACTAGAATCAAATAAAAAACCTTTGTGTTGTTGACCAAAATTTTGATGTTACTTTTCAAATGAGTAAATAATAAACCAGGAATAGCTATATTTACGAATACACTGGGTGTTTGAGGAACTAAGACTTGCAACATGACCTACACTGTATTAACCCTGACACAGACATTACTCAAGTAACTTATTCCACGATGGTATTAATTCTAATGGTGGCAAATGGCAGAACACCTTTGAAATTTGGAGCAAGGTTAATACACCAAATAAGCATCTACTAACTACAAACAGCCCTACTAACTAGTGCCTTGTTTATTTACTTATAATTCACCACAACTGAAGAATCATCATCCTGACTCTCTCAGTCCATACTGCAGGGTGCAGAACAGATCATAATTTCATTTTAGATTTAAGGTCAAGCTCACTGAGCTGCCTCTGTATGGTTTGTAAGGGCAGAATAATCCCTTACTACAATGACGCCTGAGACATGGAATAGGATTGTCTACGAACAGCAGGCCCACTTTTTAATCTTTACAAAAGCAGTTCAGCAGTGGCATTTGAAACAGCCATGATATAGTTACACCCTGACAAGCAACAACTGAAATGCCTTCCCTATCTTTGCACATCCCAGGAATCAAGAAAAAATATAACGTTTTTTCCAATAAATATGAGAGGCAGGTAGCCAAAATACAGTTTTCTCTGCAAATTTAGGAATATCAGAGCCTACTTTTAATTCCCTTTGCTGAAATACAAGGCTCTGTCTAGACACCAGCCTTAAGGCACTCTCTTTGCATATAAGGCAGGTCAGGGTACACTGGAAGCATAAGGATTGTCAAAAAACCTGTTTGGGCTTTGGCAAAGTAGTAGTACATATTCCATAGACAGCATAGTTCTTAGGCTTCTGTCTGACAGAAGCAAAAAAATGCTAAAGTATTTTTGACAAACTCAAACTTTCCTTGCCAAAAGCCATCCTCTCCCCAACTCAGCCTGTCAGGAAACCAGCCTGAAGAAGGCTTTGTGCAAATCTCCACGTTTTCTTACCCAGAGATAAATTTTGTTTATTTTGACTGAGTTTTGGAGTCTGCATGCTCTGGACTTGCAGACTCCAAGATCAGTAAGACGGGTTTTATACCTGACTTTTTACAACCTGCCGCTCATCTTTTCCACCAACTCAGTGGAGCCACATTTTGACCAGAAACTAATTATCATCCTGCCTGAACATACCAGTAGAGCCTCTTCTCTCATGCTTCCTGTAAACAGCAAATACCAATCCCACTCCCATCTTCACTTTAAAATATTTTTCTCACACCAAGCTCTTGTTCAACAGCTTATGTGTAGTGGTCAGGCTGCAGACACCTTGCACATGGATAGTCAGTGGCCGCTTTTGATGGGTCAGGCTCTCAGCTGTTCCGTTCCCAAGGCTTATGGATACAGACTTCCAGCAAGTTGTGAATTTGGTTTGAAACACTGGTTTGGAGACAGGGCAGTTGAAGAGACGAAATAGTTTCCACTAAGAAATTTACCGCTGAATTGGCTGAGCCGTTGGCATGGTGGCAGGGTGAGGTGAAAACAAGACAAAGAGGAAAACAGATTTGATAGCAAACAAGTAATTTATCACTAGCTGAACTCTGTTGCTTCCAAATAATTCCTCAGCTAGTTAAAAGGCCCGTGCAATACTTGACATGGACAGGCAAATACAAACAGCAGCATTTAGTAAATCAGTTATTAAGGGTAGCTTTGCCTTACAACAGCTGAGCAAAATACAAGATATTAAGCTCAAACAAACTTCATAATGTAGGAAAATAACTAACTGCACTTTAAAGAAAGCCTAGTAAAATTACTTCACCATCAGAAGGGAGTAATTTATTAATTATGTGATGATCATGTATTTCTGTTCTTTCTAGCTAGGCCTGGAGCTGAAAGATGAGCCTTATATGGAAAGAAGCTTTGATGACAGTCATTTATTTGGGAAAGCTTTTCCAGCCTTTTTGTTTCACACAAATGATTTGAATGTTTAAAGTATTGAAATAGTTTCATATCTAGGTATTAATAAAGAGATGTTGTCTTTTCCATCTTTCATATTTTTATTAAGTTTTTAGTGGAAATGCGGCTGCTGGCTTATAAGCAATTCAAAAATAATATACATACAAGCAGGCAGCCATTTTCACAGTCTG
Source organism: Cnemophilus loriae (assembly GCA_013397755.1). NCBI lineage: Eukaryota > Metazoa > Chordata > Aves > Passeriformes > Corvidae > Cnemophilus > Cnemophilus loriae. The sequence continues at coordinate 3,084,421 of VZTF01008251.1, read as the reverse complement.
GCAAGTAACAGATTTCCATAAATAACAAAGAATACAGGGTCATGATATCAGCTGTTCAGAAATTTTAAAAAGTCAGATTGCTTCTATTTTTGCAGTAACTATTTGCTGGATTATTTTTATTTATGGCTCGAAACTGAATCTAGAAATGTTTTCCCAGAACTTTAGACACTATGCTCCTGACTGACTGGCTTTCTCTCTGCTGTTTTCTCACTTGACTTCCACGTATCTGTGTCCAGTTTGAGGGCAGGAGATGGCACTGGGTCACAAGCTGGGCCTGCAAAGGTCTGTGAACATCTGAATATGCTCCTCATGCATTTGTATGCCCAGACTGCAGAGCCATTGGGTTATCTGCTCACAAAGGTGGTCAGCTGCCCTGTTACTTGGCTCTTCAGATGCAGCATTAATTGCACTGTGCATCAGTTTCAGGTAATTAGACACAGCTCTATGTTTGAGAATGGTAACACACAGTGGGAAATCCTTCTGGAAGATTTTGGTCATTAACACTTTCACAGTTCTCAGATATACCAATATACCATTATCTACTCCTTAATTCTCTGGTTTGATCCCTGTTTAAAGTTTTCTTTTACTTTTCCCTTGGGGACTTTGCCAAGCTTTCCACTTGAAAATGATTCTGCGACATTGTGACTCTGTCTCTTTCTAATAGAAAAAAATCATATATATAATTCTGTGACAATGGAAGCTGTGTCCTTAAAAGATCCAAGGGAAAAAAAAAAGTATTTTTGACCAACAGAAGTTGATGGACAAGATGAGGTTGCTATTTTTTTTTCTGTTAAATGACATATGAAATAATGTATTTCACATACTTCTTCCTCCTCATTTTTCTAGAAAGAGACAGGAAGCTCCACTTCTGGGAAAAAAACCTTAAAAACAACAAACACCAAAATTGTCTCAGATCTGCTCAATTAATTTTCTTCCACAAATATAACTTACAACCCATGTTAGTTTAGAACCAGATTTTGACAATCTCATTACCTCATGATTCAGGTAACTAAAAAAAAAAAGAATCTATGCTACAGTTATTCACCAAAATTATGAGACTATTCTTGTTATTGCTTATCTGAAAATATAAACAAGTTGGGTCTCAGACAAATGGCTTGTTTCATTTTGCTGTATTGGCAGGGTGCAAATAAAGAGGGAAGAGATTACACTGGTGATTGTGAAAGCATGAAAACTCAATGGGCACAAAGGCATATACAGAAATAAACACAGCAAAAACAAATACACTAGAATAAAATTAAACAGGTTCATCCAGTCTGACAGCATATCTGGCATCCCAGAACCAGAGTACAGTATTAGTTAAAGACAATGATCAAGCGATTTCTTTAGTTTCAGGAGTCCAGAGAGAAGTCTATAAGAAGAGCAGTGACAACACGGCAACCTCAGAAATTAGAGAAGTGTATATCACTTTAATTTTGATTCATGAGCGAGGATTTCTTTTCTTCCTTTTTTTTTCCCTAACTGCCACTAACTGTATTTCTGGTGTTCTGCTTCAAGGGAGCACCAAGCTACTAGGGGATTTCCTAAATGGGATTACCCCTGTTTCTTCAGTTCCTGCTGGCTGCTTACAGTTGCACCTGTGACAACCAAGTTGGCTGTCAACGACCTGCAACCAACCATGAGGATTTGAGCTCTCTCAGAAACAAAGCACATGGTTGAAATGTAACCTCAGGGTGGGATTTCTTCCTTTGGCTGAAATCTGTATGGACTTCTAAGTCCTAAGAAAGAACAGAAAATCTAAGCTCACCTAAAAACTTCCGCCTTTCTGTCAGGAGTCTTGTTTTTCCATTCACCTTTTGCTGAGGTGTAGTCACAGTGCAGAATGTAATTAACTCTTGAGTAAGAGAGGAATGGGAAAATGGTTTCCCTTCTCTTCTCAGGAAAAGCCTCTTGGGGTGGGAGGGTGGGTGTCAAAACAGAACAGCGCCACAGCTTAAAGTAAAGAGAGGCACAATTAAGCTTTCATACAACATCTGTATCACATTTACACATGCGCTCACTTCCAGGGAAGCGACAGACATCAAAACTAATGGAGAACATCCCGACTCTCCAAATGCAGGAAGAACGCTGCAGCTTTCCCAGCTGTGCTCTTGGGACTGTAAAACAAGAGATTGGCAAAGGAGCCTTTTTTTTTTATTGCTTTTACTATTGGTTTTGGCCAGGTAGTGCCACAGAGTTTTTAAACAGAGTTATCCTACCGCACTATGAGAATGATGTACAGCAAGACTACCGGAAAACAATAGCTGCAGAACAAGCCTCATCATCCTCTGGATGTTATGCACAGTAATTGGTTCCAGGGTCAACACTGTGATGCTACAACAAAGGGCTGTAGCTCAAGAATAAACAGCAGGAGTTAATGGAAGTTCTGTTAATATACAAATGTCCCCCAAAATGAAAGAAAGGCAGAAAATAAAATATTCTGCATAAACAAAACTGATTATGAATCCAACATGCAACCTTAGCTCTCAACAAGCTGTTAATTTCATTAAAGAAAAGAAACAGAGCAAGTACTTTCAAGTGACTGTAACGAGAAAGCAACATATTAAGATTTTGAAGCTAGTTTGACAAACACTGTGCTTGCCATGGGTGCCAATTTATTTGTGTGAAAAATACAGACAAAGAAAGGTGTCCAGAATTACAATATTATTGTTCACAAAATACCATTATTAGGGTATAGGCAACATTGTTCAAAACACCATGTGTGATTGCTCCACTGAATCTAAACATCTGGGGCAAGTTATCTATCTGGCTTTAGTGCCTTTGAAATGACATGCCACATTTAAGCTGGGGTCCAGTCACACCAGTTTTAAACAATCATGTTTTCATAGTCCAGCACTTTATCATTTTGAGTCTTCCCATTCAGTAACACTTTTGATAAAAATATATTTAGTCCTTTTCTCTGCACACCATGAAAGTGAAACAGATATAGAGGTACAAATGTTTTCTAAGTATTTCTCCAAATATAACAATTATCTCCTGCCACTCAAGCACTCAGATGAAAAGGTACAAAGGAACATTATTATCCTTGTGATTCGCCAGGTGAAACACTAAGACATGCAACATATCACAATGGAATCCCTCACTTGTATGTTTCCCTATCACTTCTCCTTCCCTTTTCCATTTCCACTGTTATCAGAACCTGAAAGAAACTTTTACCTGTTTTTCTTTCACCTGCTCTGCTGCTGTGCACAGTTTCAGACTCTGGGACTGCTCATGCAGGGTTGTAGCAGGGGCACTGTGCGACCTCCTTCCCCAGTTCACTCCCACCTCCTAAGGTGAGCAGGATGATACTGAGCTACAGCACCTTCTTTGGTGCTCCACTTTCTCTCCATGGTCACTCATTTCCTTCCTTTAAACAATACTCTGTTCCCAAGTGCCAGCTGTGCCCACATAGGATGAGCTCCCAGAGTGTGACAAGCCCTCTGGCACGTGCTGCTCCGGGCCTTGGCTATCCTCCTGGACCTTCTCGCATTAGTAAGCCAACACTATGACACCATTTATGCAAACACAGTATGCTTTTACCTCCAGCTTACTTCCTTGCACCACTGATTCAGTTTTTTTCCAAGGCTGCTCCCAAGGCTCCACACTCTTACATAAACCACCTATGGTTTGCAGCTGACAAGAGCCTGAAATCCAGACCCTTCAAGACAAACTCTTCTATCACTTCCTTCAGCTCACAAACACATGATGGTTGCAACAACAGGGATCAAAGGCAAATACTCCCAGCCAGGTCCCATCCATCACTCAGCTCTCAGCAGCACCAGCCTGAGTGCCCAGGTCACCCACAGCAACACTGGGCTACATCATGAAATGGCACTTTGGCTCACTCCCAATTCGGACCCTCAACAGAAGAAATACAGATTGGTTATCTTACAGAGTATATGCTGCAAAATAACCTTGATACCGTGCATCAGATCAAACGTGCATGTCAGAAAGCAAATTCACAGACAGGGCAGTTACTGCAGAAAACCACATTTCTGGCTTGTGCTTTTGCATGGCTCCCACTCCCCACTACAACAGGGATCTCTGGAGGGCTGTCAGCAGCAGAGATCTGCTTGGAACTATCAATGAGCTTCCAGAACAAGTTGCTTACATCATCTGGATGCATCTCTAATAGCAACACATCAGCCTTTTACCCTTTAGATCTATTTATCTATACTTGTTAGGTAAACTCACACACTTTCTGAATTTTTGTCTTTCCTTTCTTAAACCTTTTTCTGCTTGATGGACTTTTTAATTACATTATGGTTTTGGCCCTTTCCAACCTTCCTTTCTTCCCTAGATATCATATTTCTTTCCTTTCAGCTTCTAAAGGCCTCAAAGAAAGTTGCAAAACTGGAATTTGAGTAAATACTTTATGAAGAGTACTTTCCACGATGCCTTGGTTGAGTGAAGTCAGTATTTCAGCTTACTGAATATATTCTAAGACACATTTCATTTTTATTTTTTTAACAAAATCTTGCTGTAATATAATTGACCAAGAAAGGTCAGTATAGCAGAAGATCTTACTAGGCACAGAAAAACTTCATAATGAATTAATAGCACTTCATTTCCATTATGAGCCTTAGTATTAGACACTTGCATGCTGATAACACCTAAGATAAAAAATCCTAATAACTTGGAAAACGAAATTATTGTGTTTGAGTTATAACTAATGTGTCATGTCTGTGTGTATGAAACTAATAAAAGCACAACACTCCCTACCTGCACACAAATAACAGCATCGAGGCTTCCTTGTCAAATATATTTAACATTACAGTAGCAAGTAAGTGATCCTCACTTATGTGCACCCATTTTGTTGTCCCAGAACAAACCAAGTAAAGATTAATTTTTTCCTGTTACAACTTTACTTGTCATTCTGTGTTTGGCTATTTTTTAAGGCTTCTCCAGGCTTCAACAGTACTTAAGGTTAAGACATTTCTGGGAAATTGCTGTGCGTGGATACAGATATGTGCAAGAACAAGAAACTTCTGCAAAGTATTATAAGGGGTTTAAGATTAATATGTTCCATGTGCAGTGTAAGCTGTACTTCCTGAATTCTCTTTTAAGGGAAGAGACAGATCTGTTTGCTTCATTATCTAGTAAAAAAAGGCTTTACTACCTACTGAAGAAAGGCTAAATCACAGAAAACTGAACATAACTTTAGTTCAATAGTGCTACACACCCACCAAAACGTGCAAAAGGCAACAAGGAAATGCAGCATCTGCTCCCCTACCTTGGGGTACAGCAGGTATAGGAAGAAATGAAGTCTTTTATTTTCCATTATCATCCTGAGTCACTGTATTCAGTCTTTCACCATCATGACACTGGTGAAAGACCTCTACTGTTGAAACATCCAGCAAATGTTTCACAGGAGGAGAGAGGTGAGGAAAAAAAGAAAAAAAGCCCTTTAGATCTGAGGTTCACATTTCCCAAAGAACCCATATATTTCCCTTGTGGTTATGCTGTTTTTTCCCCCACCAAATATTTAGGTTTTGCTGACAACAGCTTGCCTCAAACACCATTTAAGCAGTAAGACATCACAAGACATATGCTATCCTAAGATAACACCCACCTCTGAAGTGCTGTTAGGTGTAGCTCATGCCTTCAACATCCTGATGAATTTGTTATCTCAAAGAAACACAAGGTTTGGGAGTGCCTTGTATTACAAACTAACCCCAAATTTAGTCTTTAAATAAATAAATAAAATCTGTGATTTTGCATCCTTTAAAAAAAAAAAAAAAGAAGATATCTGACTTGGAGTAAATCCTAAATTCTGGCTCCTAAACAAAACTAAACTTTTTAGCTTTCTACATGTGATGTGACAAAAACAATCATTTTAATGGCTATTTGTTTTTCTGTTATTTGAAGTTACACAGATAATGGAGTAATAACTAAGGTTTGAGATTACCAACCTGGATAACAAAGTTCTGCAAACAGGAGGGCAAATCTTCCCCCATGGGCCCTGTACAAGGATGAGTATCTCAAGCTCTAAATCCATGTTAAGTAAGCACCCGTATCAAAGTTACAATAATCATCAATTGAGAGAGTACTTTTGTCTTTCACATGGACACTTTCTCAATAGAGATTCTGCACTTTAAAAGGATGAAGGGTTGGATTTTTGCCCTCAGCATTGCTAAAGCGTAACTGAATCCATCAACAGAGTATCCACAAAAGACAATTCTGAGACTTGCTCCTCCCCTAGTCTTCTCCCCTGTAAAGTTCGCATGCTACGGTACATTTCAGGATATGCAATTTACACTGGCATTGATTACACAAAAGAAAGATTTCTCTATTCTTCTCTAATCTCAGGCCATTAGGTGCCAAGTGGTTCAACAAAGCAGTTAACAATGATTCCAATCTGACTACTCGTATGCTTAAAATCAAGCCAGCAGTCATAACTATTGTATCAGGGCCAAAGTATTCTGCAATTTTCCAGTCCAAACCCATGCTGTCTATAAACAAGAAAAACAAATTCACCATGAAAGTAAGTTCCCTACACATTTACAAATCCATTCAGGGCACTGAAAATAGTGTCTATCTGTCAGTTACAAAATACGGGACAGTAGCAATCACACACCAAGTACAAGGATCCAAAAGTCTCATTCAAGGCCTAAGGCACTGAAAATTATAATGAAAAACTCAAAGTTTTCCTCTACAGTTTCAATAAAGCTCACAATATGCATTTCATATCCCTAAAAAATACAGGCTTGCTGACGATAAATCTTGTAGGCAATGAAAAGAAAACTGAGAATAAAAAAAGTTATCGATGCTCCCATCATAAAGAGTTCCCTTAACTGCAGTGAAGTTGCTCATGACTTTTACTGGTACGACTGGTACCACAGTCAGGCCCATCCACAGTAAAGCAATCCAGTGCCTGAATGAGACTACTGGGTTAAAAAGTAATAAAGTGAAGTCAAGTGAGACCTAGTAAAACTCGTATTTGTAAAATGCACCTGCAGAAAACAAATTATCTACCAATGCTAGGCCCAACCACACATTACTTTTATACCGTGTGCAGCCCTGGGACTCCCCCATGTTTAGCTCCCGCAGAATTTAGCCCACCCCATCCACTCAGAGTGCCTACTGCCAAACCTAATGCATTAAAAAAGAAAATCTGACTCTCAATTGAGGGCAAACTGTGAACCATAATGTTAAGAACAGCAAAAAGATTTAACGTTAAAGACATTTACACAAGCCCCTCGTCAGCAGTCATTTACAGATCAGTAGAATCCCACTAAACACAGTCATGGAGCTACCGAAGTATTGGGAATCAGATTAAAATACTACCATCGCAATTTTCATTGCCTGAATCTTGTTTTACTAGCTGGGGGAAGGCAGTCCTTGCTCACTGATCAGAAACTGCTTGAAAATAAAAGCACTACGCAATGTGATCTTTTGGCTATAAATGTCACAAAGCAGTATTTCACATGCTATAGTTTGATGTAACAGAAACATCCAGTACAAAGAATTACCAGAGATGCTAAACTGACTTTTACAAGGCAGCGAGGCCAGGGTAGGTGTCAAGAACTGAATGGTTTGTTGAAACTGAGGTTCTATGCAGCTGGATTTCCAAGTGCACATCCCTATATGCAGACATTTATAGTATTTACTGAAGAAGAGCTAAAAGCCTGCTATGAACACTAGAATCCCTGTGCAACTGACTTAAACACAAAGGGGTATTTTTGAATGCACAAACTGAAAACAAGATGGCCAGTAGCTTTCCACACCCTTGGCAATACTTTTTTTAAATGCTAGTGTATGGTAAGTGTGGAACAGTGACTGACAACTGAGGAAGGACTAACCATAGACACAAGCAATCCTCTGAAGCAGGAACAACATTTTCAAAAACTGTGGAAGTAGTAGTATGACAAAATAATCTTGGGCATCTCATATAAGCTTCAGGGCAAAGCTTATCCTACTGTCACCTACCTTTAAGAAACCACACTCACCTCCTTGCTTCCTAACAGATAAAATAAAAGCTGGGTAAACCTATCTCTCTCTTAGCCTCTTGTACAATTTTTCCTCCAAGCTGAGATGTGTTTTAGTCGCTCATATCACAGAACTACAGCTACAATAAACTGCCTAAATAAATAATACTTCTATCTCACTGTGTCACTTATTATTGCATATGGTAACCTGCAAAAATGGAACACTAACAATTAAAGCTAAATACAGCAGAAGTATCTTTGACATGCACAAAGTTCTTCTGTACTTAACACCCCCACTGAAATGTTTACAAGGAATAAAAGCAGTGATACAATCGGTCTAATAACTTCAAAATGCTGCATAAGAAATTGTCTCTGAGCAACAATAAAGGCAGTCTCTGTCACGAGAAGTCATTAATCTACTGAAGCATCCAAAGCTCAGCCAGCAGTTCTTAGTTCTGACTTGAGCTGACTGTGTGTTATCTGTTCCTCATCACCATGCCCCATTTCAAGAGGAACTTGAATTACTGTTTAACACTCTTGCTGGCCACCCGCATTACATGAGACTGAGTAAAACAGGCCTTGGTAATGCAAAGCAAAGTGTGGTAATCAGGAACACAGTGGAATTTACCTAAGATTCCTACAGGGCAAAATCAGGGCAATTGTTGCATATTCCTTAGTTGGTATGATGTCAGGTTAATTGATAGCATTAAAGGGTACAGACTGCTTTATGCCAAAGCATTGCTGCCCCATTCTAGTTAAACACTTTTTGCATGAGTTTCCTCCCATCTTCAGCCTAAAATACAGAAAGGGCAAGCAACTTCATGTGTGTGAGCTGCACCTGCCAAGGGAGGTTTTAACCACTTTTTAGATGTCCCATGGCTTTTCTCTCTTCCTCTCCTCTCAGTACACACTGGATGGATTGATTCTGGCTGCCAGAATTTTTCTTGCTATCTATTTTCTTGGGACAATCAGCATAATTTCTATTTTGTTCTGTTTCCTCAGTAGTTCTTCCCATTAAGACCAGCCCACACTTAAAGAGAAATAGAAGCAAAAACTATTGCTGAGGGCAGAATAGGAACATGTATACTCACACAGGAGTTACCATCTGCAGTCCTGAGGAGAGTGCGAGAGTCCAAAGGAGAATAAAAAGGTAAGAAAGTGCTGCTGTGGAGACACACACAGGCCTGCACTGGTCAGAAATGATGGTTCAACCTGCAGTGTTTTGCAGAGAAACCTCAGACCATGAGAAAGTACCACACTGCATATGGCTTTGCTAACATGCACCAGGATTGGACTCTGTGCACTACAGCAAGGCAGATATTGAAGAGAAATTTCTAAATGGTATTGTTAGATGTGCTCAAACTAGGTAACTGATCTAGTCCAAATTTGCTTTAAGGAACAGCTGAACTCTGCTAAGCCCCAACCAACATCTAATGGATCTCTTACTGCTAGCACAGGGTCCTTGCCTCTGCCCAACCTCCCCTATGACTTGAATCATCAATTTGCTTGTATTTCCAAGTCCCAGAGTTTCATTGATCTCACTGGAGTTAAGAATCAAAACAATTAGTTTGAGTTGTAAAGCTGAAAGGGTTTTATATTCTAACAACCACCCCTCAGCAATGCCCAAATTAACTGGTGTAATGTGTAATCACAGCATAACACTCTTATCTTCGCAGTTCCGAGACACTTCCTTCTTGAAACTACCTTATTTCTTGGAAGCTCGGGGCAATAGTTACCAATTGTCCAGCACTGAAATATTCTCCAGTTTGCTGCTTCAGCAAACTAAATATGCTAAATAACTTAAACATATTTAAGACTGTACATACAGAACAAGATATCATTAGGTGTAAAATGCCCTAAGAGCACTGCCTTTAGCAGTACGATACTGGGGGATTTACAGGAAGCGAGAGTCTGGCATGAGAAGCATCTGAAGTGTAATTATTCAAGATATGTAGTAAAAATGTTTGATTTTTAAATAGTGGAGAGACCTCCCCTTGCACAAAGAGGAACATTTTTTCATGCAAGAACAATGAGGTCCTGGTACTGGATACTGGCAGCTGTTCCAGAAACTCATGCTAGTAACAGAAAACATCTACTAGAACTAGCTCTGTTCTCTGGAATTACTATACATTTTTATTTTTCTAATTTCATTTACTTAGCTGTTTTATTCTTATTGTTGCTTTCTTCCCAAAAATTACAGCCTTGCTGCTTTACTAAAATATTAAAGCAACTCTAAACAACTTTTACTTTTGAATTATTTTACATCAAAAGACTTCCCAAATTCTGCACTTTTCATTAAAGTTCCAGCTCTTGGACTTGTTATAATTCATATCTGAGCAAAACGAAGTCCAAATTTATGCTTCATGAATCTCTCCTATTCTTCTTCCACAGAACTTGCTAATGTTATGTTTCTATTCAAGCATTTCAGTTTACATATAGGATTTTCTTATAACAGGCCTGGGATAAATGGTATGTGTTACATCCCCAAGTCTGTATAACCTGTAAGCAATTCATAGGCAGCTGTCTCTTCCTCAGTTTACAAAGAAAGATACTGAATCCGTCTCTGGCCATGCTCTTCTAAGAGTTTTTGAAATGTAACGAACACAAAGGAAGAGGTACAGACCTTCTGGTTTTCACATGGAAACCCTCTTGGATTTAGCCACCTGAGCATAGCACATCATGAGCCTTTACAGCTTCAGTGCAAGCCACCCAGCATGCTGAGACTGCCTCGGAGGGTTTGAACTCCAATGCCATTGCACACCTCTCTTCAGCCCCCCATCCCCTTTGAAACATCACACGGGACAGCTCCCTTCACCAAGGTCCTGCTTCTCTCTGCCTTCCCCTATTCTCCTTTCTCTACACCCTGCACCCTACTCCCATCTCATCCCACCCCTTCATGGTGCTCATGTTTAAGCAAGTCTCACCACGCCACCAGTGATTCTTGACATAAACCAAGCACAGCCACACACCACTGTTTCGTATTCACTGTTTGAGGTTTTTTATATTCTGCACAGACTTGTGTCCACCTCTCACCTAGTCAGGCCAGGAGCTCCTCGGGCTGAAAGCAGTATTGGTACAGGGCCCAGCACAACAGTCCTCGCTCGCAGTCAGCCCCTTCCTGCACTGGCCAGTGTAGTAGAAACAGCATGTGTGCAATACAAATGGATCAGTATCTCCTTGAAGCATTTCAAAAAATCAGGAGTCTGACAGAAGGGGAAAAAAAAGGAAAAGAGAAGGGAGAGCAGAGGCAGGAGATAAAGAAAATAAAATAGCCAAGATGGTTTTCACTGGAAGCAGCATTCCGAGGTGCTACCTCCTCTCCTTTCCCTGATGTCCTTCCCTGACATAGCCATGCTAGAAGCAGCATTCCTCTCCTTTATTCCTATATAACACTCCTTTTCTTTTCTTTGTTTTCCCCTCCTACATTACTTTTAACATTTACTTCTACACCAGTCTGACACTCACGTGCAAGAAGAAGTACCACCTTTATGGCACTCCCTCACTGACCAGGCTGTCTCAGGTCTGTGCTTTTACTACATGCTTGCCGAGAACCAAGAGGCGTATAAATTCTTTTCACTTCTTTTCTTCATCTTCCCACCTGCCAACAGCAGTCACAGCCTCAAAAATTATTCTTCCTTCTTCATTTCAGGACTGACATAGAGCCTAATATAACAAACCCAAACACCTTCACTGCTACACACAACATGCCAATGAAGGGGCCCACACCTTAAAAATACTAACCACCAAATTACTTCGATGTATCTAAAGCTACATTTTAGGTGAGAAGGTTAAAGTTTATAAAAATCATGTTTTCCCTTCTCTTTTATCAACACATATATCATCTTTCTCTACTCTCTCAGTCATATCTCTGGGGTTCTTCTCAGGGAAAAATTAAAATAATGAAAAACCCAACCACCAAAAACCTCAAGTTGGGGAAGAGCTGAGCAACAACCTACAGATGGTTCACACAGCTTTGAATGCAACTCGGTGAACATTCAGGTACAGTTTTGCTAGTGGCTTGAATGATAAATAAAAATGAAGAAACATCTGGGGCAGGAATACCTCAAAAATATTCAAAGTCTGGTCTCAACAAAGCAAATGCACTCCGGGCCACCTCTTCCCACACGGCTGTCACACAAAGCACAACTACTTAATGCACGATCTCTGCGTGACAGGTATCACACAATACACTATGTGTAACTCTAGAAAACTCATTTTTACCCTCCCTGCAACCAGATGAAGTACACTTTGTAGTCAGCTAACTTACCCCCTTGGCAGCTGATAAACTGGGTTTGCAACACTACGCCCCGGGTGCCTGAGAAATCATGATGTTACTCGACAAAGGCAGCAGGGGCGAATTATGGATGTGTTAAGAACAAAGGACTGCTTACCCTAGAGGCTCTCAACACCAATTCTTGCTCTTCTCCCAGTGAGCCCTGTCGGTATTTCCCAGCTCCTGCCACCCTCAGCCCTGACACCTGCTGGCCCTAAGTGACCACAGAGGTGCCCTGCCAGCTTCCCTGCTGCAAGACACTGTATGCCGACAGCATTCTTCAGATTATTAAGAATGAAATGCACAAAGAAATACTTTCAGCTGAGTCAAGGCCACAACATTCAATACTTGGCCGTCTCAAGGCCCTTTTCTGACACAGGATAAAATAGTATTGCGTCAAAGGGGGAAAGAAAGAGTAAAGATAGGAAAGTAAAAAAAAGCCCAACAGATATTGTGTAACCTTATGAGTAGCACGAAATTTTCCTGATTACAGCCTGAGTAAAAATAATACTGTAGACATAATTTCAGGAACAGGAACTGAGAGCCCTGCTTGCCTGCCTCCACTGGGGAGGAAGCCTGTCCATGGGGTTGGAGCTCTATTCCTGATGGAAAATCTTCACCTGGAAGAGTAACTAAAAAAAGCTGCAGCAAAGGATAGCAAACTACAGCAGTTCTAGGACAAAATGTGCTTCAAGGCCATACCAGAACACCTGATTCTTGCAGGCACATACGTGAGGGCAGAATCTGGCCTATATTCCATACACCTTAAGTCACTGTTCATAGGGGAGGGAAAAAAAAGCCTCTTGAGTTACAGCAGCAATCTGCAAAAGAGTAAAATTAATCCTATAGCTTGATGGACAGAAGGACGCCAGTTCCTTAGAACACAGTTTAAGGGCAATGCCAATAAACCTGCACACCAAAAAGAGATAATTGGGAAACCTCAGTCCTGAATATTGACCTATGAAAACTCCTTTTAAAAATAACAAAACAAGTTAGTACAAAAACCCTAAACTTTCTTTCAAATTAAAAAAAACTGTCACTTGTAAAAAATGTTCCCTTCATTGAGACAGTGATTTGAGTTAAATAACCTCTACTAACAGGCAACATTTCTCTTGAATTAAAACATTTCTTATTAGCCAGTTGAATACTTGATTAGCTCTTCAGCTGTGATGTTAGCAAGTATAAAATGCATCAGCCACCCTCCCGGTCCATCATTGCAAACATATCCCTTTTACAAAATATGCCTTTATTCAGGCCCATCAGTTTGCTGCTTCTTTACAGTTAAAGCAAACAAGGACCACTTTGGTATCCAAAGACGTGAGTTTCCAGTTGCTGGCATCAGTTAAGCCAGTAACTTTAATTCCTGTGAGAGCAAACTTCTGTGTGACTCTAACTTTCCTTTCACTCCTGCAACAAGGGCTCAAAGCTTGAGTGAGGCAAGAAGCAGAACAGGCAAAGATGTGAGACAACTCCTCTTAAGGCTTAACATGGAGACCATGTAAGAACAGTTTTCCTATTTGAACACCATACAGAAAAGTGTTGTGGTGTTTTCAGCCCGTCTCCAGAGAGATGGTTTTCCATCACAGCAGTTCTGATCACCGCACTGTACATTACACTGGTGAAACATGGCAGCCCCATTTAACTCTAGACAAAGCTGGAATTTTATCGCTGCACCTTGTGTCAGCCGTACCGAAGTGTTTCAGGTGTCAGCTGATGGACTTTCACTCAAAGTAGGCATGCTTGCATAAAGAAATGTAAGTGTTCAAGAATCCAGCAGCCGATGGGAAAGCCATATCCTGAGTCTTTTAAATGGGCAAGTAATCATACTGCAAATATTTAAGAGTCTGTAAGAATCTAGCTTGTCACTAGACTTCTTGGAGTTGCTTTTTTTATGGAAAGGCAAAAAAGCATTAAAAAAATTGTGTTCTTGGATTAATTTTAATATATCCAACACTGCTTCAAAAATTTATGAAAAACATGTAACAATACACAATTCTGGAAAATGTTGCTTTGTTGCTGTGGGATCCGAAGTCAAGAGAAAAGGCTACATTATATAATATCCTGAAAGAGCAAGGTAATTGAACAAACCCACCCTCTTCCACAATGGTGCAGATTACTTCATCCACGATGGTCTTGAAAATGAGTTTAACTCTATAGATAACTACGTTCTTCACAACAAAAGGAACGAAAATGAGAGGAAAATGTTTTTGTTCACCAAACAGAAAACAAACAAAAACCAGCAGACGGGCTAGTAAGGAAAGAATAGTTAATCTCATATTTCTAAAAGGGTATTATAAACAAAGCATGGTGAACAACAAAAATAAAGGATTAAAAAAAAAAAGATACGAAAGTGCTTAATGGTGTTCTTTTAAATATTTACTTTGCTGCTATTTGGAGAATAATTTGTTCCATTTAGTAGCATTGGGCTCAAAGGACCGCTTTAATCCAGAGAGATTAATTATAGCCTTTGGAGTTATAAACACAATTTGGGAAGTGAAGCGGAGAAGAGGAGAGAGACTCCTCTCACGCTGGCGATTAACAAGTTTATGTGCTTTGGGGCCATGCTACGCAGGCTACACCTGTATACTGCAGGCAGAACACTGCACAGGACACCCATGAATTGTTGAAAAACAGCCCCCAGGATACTCAGGGAAAACACTACTCTACCCTACAGTGTTGCTACAGGCAACTAAAATACTTCTCAGGTGTCCTTCATCAAAATACAAGTTCACTGGCACATTACAAAAACGTCGTCTCGCTTTTATTACCTACACCAGAAACGAGTTGCGACACTGAGACAAGCAGTGGGCACAGGACCTTTAAAACCTCTCACATGCTTTCACGTATTTCTCCCTCTGGTCATCGCTGTGTCCCAGACCAGGAGACACACGGACCAGCAACAATTACCAGGGCAAAGCTGGGAGTGATCTTACCTAGCAAGGGGTTGGCTGCTCCCTCCTCTGAGCTTTCCTCAGCCCCCTCCTCTCCCAAGCCAGAGGTGGCCGAGTCCTCCGGGGCAGATGCGGAGCCAGGGGTGCTGGGCCCGCTGACGGACCCCGAGTCACCCTCCTCACTGCTGGAGCCGTAGCGGTCCGGCTGGGCGGCTGTCCCGCCCTCGCTGCAGCTCCTCCGCTCCTTGCGGTGCACCCGCGAGTGCAGCACCATTTGGTGGTAGGTGCGGAAGATCTTCCCGCACTCAAAGCACTCGGTGGACTTGCTCTGGGTGGCCCGCCGGCTCTGCCGTGAGGCAGGGCGATAGTCCAGATCCCCTGGGGCAAGCGGGCAGCTCTCCCCCGCTGGGACACTGCCAGTTTTCTCCAGGCGCCCACTGGTGCAGCTCTTCTTCTTGGGGTTGCTGGGTGAGTCCTGGTCTCGCTTGCGTTTCTCCTGGTTGACAAGGATATACTCCCTCTTATCCTTGTCGTAAGTCACGTCTGCATCTGCCAGGGCCTCGTCCCATCCCACATACTTGACATACTCTGAGGGCTCTACTACTTTTCCTTTGGTGGCCAGCTGCCAAGCTTGGTAGCTACTGACCGGATCCAGCTCAGCTACTCTCTTCCCAGGCTGTCCTCTCGTAACTCTATCCAGCCCTACAGATGGCCGTAGATTGAGACACTGCAAGAAAAACTGCTTGGTTACCGAGGAGCTCAGGCTCCCATCAGTCAAGCCCTCAGCTTTATCCCCGGTGCTGCCTGGCCGCACGCGGTAGTGAACAGCATTATGCACTTTCAGGCTTTCCATATTTGTAAACAGATTTCCACACTTGGTGCAAACTTCATAAAGAGATAGGCCTGTCACAATTGTCTCCTCTTGTATCACGTCATTGATAGTGGCTATCAGCTCCAAATCATTTTTTGGTTTGTTTTTGCTCCCGGACCTAGGGCCATGCGACTTCATGTGGTTTTTGAGGAACCAGGGCTCTTTGAATCTCCTGCCACAAATATGGCACCCGTGATCAAATGAGCCCCTGTGCTTTTTCATGTGAGCTTTCAGGAACCAGGTTTGACTAAAGGTCTGACCGCAGACTTCGCATGGGAACTCGCCCGCGTTCAGCTCGCTCTTGCAGCTCTCAGTGTAGGCCTCCCCATTAGGGACCTGAGCTGTTATATGGTCTTTCTCTATGTGGTTTAACAGCGTCTCCTCCCTCAGGGTCATGTAACTGCACAACCTGCACTTGAATGGTTTGTGGATCTGCTGCAGGTGCTGCTCCAGGTCCTTCTTCCTTTCGAATTTGTTTTTGCAGAAGGTGCACTGGTAAGAGGTCAGCTTGCCATCCTCCTCAGCTGGTGCCGTCTCTGTGACCTCCTTCTTGCTGCTTCTCAACAAGATCTTGCTGCTATCCACCTGAGCGGTACCGTTCAAGATCTTGTTGCAGGCAGACGTACTTTTAGTGGGGCTGGTGCACCCGCCTAGGCCCTCTGAAACGCCCATCTCCCCCAGCTGCGCCTCTCCCATCTCTGCCTCATGCCCCTGACTTAAAGTGCCTGTCCTGTGACTGCGGATGTGAATCTTCAGGTTGCCCTTTTGGGAAGCTCTGTGATCGCAGTAAGGGCATTTGTAGGGCTTCTCACCTGTATGCTTCCTCATGTGCTGTGACAGGGAGCTCTGAAAAGGGAAACTTTTACCGCAGATGCAACAGCTGTGGCACATGGTCTTGTCAGCATCCATGTCATTCTTGCTTAGCTTGCCAGGGCTGGAGGATCTCCGTAACTCCATTTCTGCCTCTCTGCTACGATCCATCTGTATTACTGCAACAGTGGGTAAGCGGGGCAGGAGGACAAAAGCATGTCCGGCAGCAGAGGAGGGCTGGACCGCGTTTTCAATCATACGGTTCTGCAGAGAGGTGTTTTATTGCTTCATTCTCAGGGTAATGTTTCTCCTTTCAGCTGCTCCACACAGTCCAAAGCAACGATTTACTTCTGTGTGCTCTGTAAGCAGATGGCACAGATCACCTGAAACAAGAACAAAATCATACAAATGTACAGATTCTTAAATATGCTCAAACCTATTCATGTTTTGAATTCAACAGCCTCCATCACTCACTCCACACTCAGAAGCACACCATATGACAATCTATTGCACCAAAAGGCAGTAGTTTCTCTTTTTGTTTATATTCTAGACTTCAATGACAAGCATAATAACTAAATAAGTAAAATCCATAAAAGAGCAAATACTCATTTCCATACACTGACATCAATGTCTTGAATGAAGTGCAAATTTTAAAAATATTTTTTGTTTTAAAAGCAGGAGTGGCTAAAAATACACCCTAAATGAGGAAAACATTTCTTGTGGGGGTTATTACACTTTAAATCTGTGGCTTTACCATCACGTGTAATTTCATGTAGAATACTTACTTGCCAAAGATAAAAGGCTTTCCTAGAGACTTTAGCAAGTATCATATTCCTGCTGGCAACTGCATTACTTTGTGTCTCAGACAGCTCGGCTGTGCTTGAAGTGGCAAGCACAGAAAGGTGCAAAGGCTGAGGACACTCAGTACTTTGATTACAGAGCAAACAAAAATGCAGAGCCTGACAAAGCACTCATGAAAACTAAGTTATTTCCTGCTGGACAATAAACTAAAAAAAGCCTCTAAGTATAAATTTTAGTCCCAAACTAACAAAGCAAAGTGATAGTGTATCTATCAAATTACCTCAAATGTGAGTGATTTATGTCAGCATGATACACAGGAAATGACACCACTACCCACCTCAATGAAACAGAATTTTAATCATAAACAAACAAACAAGAAAAAAACCTCTGATTAACAGAGCAGATTAATAAAAGTTTAAATATTTTTGTATCTTTTCATGATTAAATGCAAGGGTGAGTATCTTAGTGCAAGACGGAACACACCACCAACTCCCCACCTCATATACAGCAAAAAAACAATGATCAAAATCCACATAGGTTGTTTCTTTTCCAATTACTACACTGTAAAACAAAATCTTCCCCCTCCTCCTATCCTCATTAAGGACTACAAACACCACATGACCAAGATCAAAGAACACAGCATTCTCTAATGAAGAGAACCGATCTGTTGCCACATTAAGAAAACATCAGCTTCTTAAAATGTAGCTAAAAATATGCAGACCACTAACAAGACCATATATTCCCACATCCATCACTTGACATCTGTGACTCAACGAAGAGCTCCAGATCTACAGCTTGAAATTTTAAGATTTCTCACTGTCTTCACCTCTGAGTCTCTTCAATACGTAAATGAGAAGTCTAACCACATCACCAGCACAAGCTTAACAAAAGCCAGGTAAGACTGTCACAATGCTCATCTGTAGTTACACACTACAGAACAACTTCATTACATTTAATTTAATCTAGCCCTCTTATTTGCTACAAGACATTCATTTCTGGGCTGGATTTTCTGCATATCTAGTATCCATTCCGCATGTTAGGAGTTCTCAAACAACATCAAACTCAGACTACCTTTTCCTCAGAGAGCTGACAATAACATTTAAGGGATGAGTTACAAAGGCAATTTCATTTCTTGAATGAAGCGGTTTTTTATTATTAAAAAAAAACCAGATATCACAAATTCAGAAGTCCATGTGAACAGGAAGTTTACAAACTACAGAATCTGAACTAATCTTTGAAATTAGTCATTTAAAACCAAACTGAGGGACAGCCTCAGAAGAAACTTTCTGTTTCAATAAAGGGTGTCAGCCACAGAAGTTGTGGCTGCACCAGAAGGTACAAACACAACAAACAGCAAATATAAGTGTTCATACTGCCTATCAGTGGATGAAACAACTTACAGTAACATCTTGTTTATCTCACCCACAATCTGAAACTGCCAAGTAACAACATATATTGTCTTACAATCAAAGATTTAACCTAAAAGTCATTAAATCATAAAAAGAAAACACCAGGTTCTTGTTCAAGTATACTATGTTAAATGCAAGCAACAGCTTCTTCTGAAATGTTCCACACAATTTCAGAAAAAAGAATATACAGCTTTGGGAACAAGTTTTTTTCATGTATTTTATACAGTGTTTTCTACATTTTTAATTTTCTACAGCTTACACCAGTGAGAATACTGCTTCTACTGGCAGGCTGATTTTTAGACTAACAACTTTTTTTTTATTTTAAAATGTAGGGCCCATTTTAACTCAACTTTCTGCAGTGTTTCCTGTCTGAAAGTTCAAAAGAGCTTTAAGAGCCAAGCTTAGACAAGAATGCTGTATGCAGCAGTCCAAGCACATGGAGATCCAAAGCTTCAGAGTCCCTTTGTTTACTTGGACACAGACTCCCTGGGCTTAGTCTTGACATATTTCACTTTAATTATTTATAGCATTTTCATTAATGAAACTTAGTTATGAAAATGAGGCTATGAAGAAAGCATTACTTAGAAGAAGGGTATTAGCCACTCACAGGAGATCCCCCTAGTCCTGTATTAAATTAGGCCTGAGGGTGAAAAATTGAGGTAAAAAACTACTTAGTAATTTTATTCGTCTAAAATACTTAATGGAAATGCTATCATCTTCACAAAAATATTCTGAGTATTTTTTTTTTCATCTTTATTACTTTATCTTGGCCAACGCACTGTAATCTGTGACTTTAAAAGTTGAAATAAAGTATTCCTAGACTTGAATTATTCAAATTCATACACATGTAAGACTCACAAAATTTCAAGTCTGATATTCCACAGACAAAATTTTAGGCAGATGAAGGGTGTTCACCCAATCTGAGCTTGCTTTACACAGTATGTGGAGGTCAATCTTGGGCTTTGGTAAAATATATAAACAACTCGCTTCTCCCTCCTCATATCATCTGCATGCTACTTAAAAGTAATTCTTCTAGAGGGGTCTCTTTGCAGAACAGCAAAGCTGGTTCATGGGAAAGTCGTAAATAAAATTACAACTTTGGAAAAAAGCTTCAATTTAGAAGACTGAACTTACAAAATAAGAGAAAAAAAAAAACCTGTAAAAAATCCTAACAATAGAAAATAACGTTCTGTCGTAATAATTCTTACCTCAGGATTAATTACTAAACATCAAAGACGGCACCTTGGATGGAAGACATCAACTGGTAAATCAAACAACACCAGTTACTCTTTCATTAGGAGCAAAATTTGGCCATAGTTATCTTTGTTTCTTTCTGGCTGACTGTGATGATAAAAATAGTTGTATTTTGAAATAATTCCAAATTTTAAAGTATTCTGAAATAATTCTCTATCAACACGCATGGAATGCAGCCACCTCCAGCTACCCTCCGGCTACTCAAAGTGTTTCACCTCTCAGTAATTTCAAGTGGTAACCAATAGCCTTCCACTGCTTTGGTCCAAGAGCACCCTGCAGTTCCATAGCACTGGCTCATCACACAGAACCCACAGCAGAGTCACACCTAGCCTGCAGATTCCTCCCAGACTGTCACAGCACAGAAATCCCTGCCAGCAGAGAGGCAAGCCATAAGAAAACACAAGTGAATGTAAACTGTAAATTAATATGTAGTCTATAAAAATATTTTGTGTGTTCCAATGGCGCTGCAGTCTATGCCAAATGCCATCCAGCTACTTGGGAGAGGTGTCATACTCTAAGGGGCATAGGAACTAGATTCATTTTCTTTTGTTGAACTAGGGATCAGCAGTTCATGTAAGAAGCAGATGGCCAGTATCTATGAGGCATTTTCAGCCCCTTTAAAATACACTCATCATCACTATTTACATGCAAGTTTGGTATATAAGGCAAGATGGAAGAGAAACATGAACAAAGACCCAAAAACAGGAGGGGTGGTATGCTCAGAAATGTCTTTGCACAGCCAAATATTTTAGTTATAAGGTTTGTTCCTGCGCCATTGCCTCACTGAGATTCTTTGCCTTGACCCACATGAGAACAAATACAAACTTTTTTTTATTCTCCCGGTGCCCCCGAAGGGAAAACAAGCTTTCTTACAAACTTAAAGCACCTACTTGCCAGAATCTACTCTATTTCAAACATTTCAGCATCGAAACTTCCCTGGTTTTTAAAACTAACTTGGATAGAGTCGTTTCCTTTCCAAGAAAGCACATTTGACCAAAGTGACCTGGTCTCTCACCACAGAGCCCCAGCATCTTTTCCATCATCATCCACGGCTTTCCTAGTGAGGCTGTGGTAGCCTGTCCCTGCTGGCAGCTCAGCAGGTACCCTGACACGTGGCTGCACCATCCTCACAACTTCTGCAAGACCCTCATTTGGGCTTGAAACAAAGCATGCACAGAAGTACAGGGAAAGAGCACTTTTGTATAACACAGCAGCACTCTGAAATACCTATTACTCTTCTCTTCATCCCACCTTCATATTCTGGAAGAGGACCAGGTATTGAGGACCCACAAGGAAAGACAGAGCCTCCTAAGGACCTTTTGTGCTTCTTGGAAAACAATCAATAAANATAAATTAAGAAAAAAAGCATTCAAATGATACCACACTAGAAAAGTAATTGCAAATTCATTTCTTACATACAAAGATGCTGTGCAGTGCAGACAGAGAAAAACATACAAAATTATTCCTGTTCCAACATACAACAAGCAAACTCTACATTTCTTTTAAATTTCTCCTCAATTAAACATGATTTTAAAAATCATATTGCATGGTCTATGGGGGCAAGAAGGGAAAACTCTTCAGTAAGTAATAAAGAAAAAAATACAATTTGGGAAGCTACATAGACCTATTCAAATAGCACAGTGTATCTTTTAAAACAAACTGCTTTCAGTCTGGGTGTATTTCAAGTCCCATCTAAAAGACAAATGCACTGCAGAAATAATCACTCTTCTAATCTCCAAGAGGTTTGAACATACACTGCAATCACTCCACCATGTTCCTGTGCCAAGAGCAACAAGGACTTAAAAAAAAAAAAAGAAAACCTATGGGAGGCATGATCTTGTGGAAAAGTATCTTACTGAAATGCCTTCTAGATGATGAAATGATAGGATATAGCATGTAAATATCTAGGTGAATTTGAGGAAGTTGTGTATTTCAAGAACAGCAACCTGGAGAGAGGATCTCTGCTGATTTGAGAAGGCTCAGGTTGCCTCACAGAGCCAAACAGGCTTTGCCATTCAGAGCAAAGAGGCCAGAAGAGAGCGAAGTGCAGGAAGAGAGGGGACAAAAGACAGAACATTTTACAGCTGCTCCACCAGCCTTCGAGCTCACTGAACCGCACAGACCTTTCTCCCCCTCCGTGTCTTCTCCCCAGGCTACAGATTCTGTCTTCCACACACACCAGCCTCACCCCACCTGCACGCCCTCCTCCTCAGTTTGTGAGGGGACATGGCTTCTTCTCAACAGCCACATCCCACGGGGGTCATCAGTCCATTACCCTGACTAAAGGCTCAGTCCTGACATCCTTATTTACACACCAGTCCTACCCAAATGCCTCTTACAGACCATATCACCAGACTATGGACTACACACTACACCAGCGCACGGAAGAACAAGCTTATCTTTAAACAGTAAGCCTGTACCTGAATTTGCAGGAAATTCTGGCATTCTGCAACCTATAAAGGTAAAGGCAGCATCATTCTAAATGGATTGTTTGAGAGTAACCCAGACTAACCCAGTAAAAACCTATCCAAAAATCTCAAGTCAGTTTTAGAAGACTGGCAAATTTTCCAAGTGTATTCAGTTATTTGAAGTAACAATCTTGCCAACAGACCTCCTGAAGTCTGTTTAAGCCTGCCAAAATTGACACAGGACTGAAAAAGAAAAATAAAAAGCTTCTGGAAAAACAAACAAGAAATTTCTATTAATCTATTTCCACTCAGGGTTTTAAAATCCTTGGGCAGCATTTTGCAATACTTTTTTGTTTAATTATTTTCAACTAGCCTTCCCCTGCAGCTGGTGAAGTTCTTCCCATTTGCAAAGTTTGCTGTCTGAACCCTGCAATATTATTTTGAGCTTCTCCAAATACATCATGTGTTTTTGTGTCTTTCTCCCTCCATGAGCTAATGACATTTTGCAGCAGGCTTCTGAGTGGCAGCCAGGAAAGCAGAGTCAGGCCTTTCCCAACTGATACCACACCCTTACCAGGGGAAAGAATACATGAAATAAAGGTAAAAACACTAATGCTGAAAAAGCTGGAGGTATGCATTTGCAACGAGGTGATCGCTCTCAAAATGAAGTCAGCAAAACCTCTATAACCCAGATTTTTTTGTGGGTCCTCAGGAATCAGTTCAGGAACAAGGCGGTGTGGGGGGAGTGTGTTTTCACACTGCTACAGGGTATGTTGAGAAACACAGAGCTGTCACCCACTCAGTACATATTTTGTATTTTTTGTGTACTGTGCGTGTTTGTCTTCTGAGAGACAAAGAAATGTACTTTACTAGTTACACTGTAGTATTCTAAGCGATGAATTGAAATGTATCATTAACATCCAGGACAAGCTTTATCTTGCTACCAAAACAAAGGGACTATTCTTTGAACAAATTGAGGGGGAAAATCCCATAATGACAATGAAGAGTTCCTCTCCCTAAAAACTGTGCAGCACAAGAGTAACAATTACGGGCTTATATTCTACAGACTGAGGTTGCGAATGGCTGCATGAAGCGATGCATTCACTATTGGGAGAGTAAGTACCATTGATGACAAGGCCTTGGGGCTTCTGCTGTTCGCAGACCAATCAATAATCCATTATGAACAAACTACATTTCCCCCTAATATGAAGAAATGAATAAAAGGGAACCAGTAACACTAGTACTTTCATGGAAAAAACCCCAACAATGCAGAAATCACAAAATGCCATCACAAGACTTAAAACTATTGGTGATGTCTAACACTGACAGAACTACCCACAATAATCCTTTATTTTACAGCAGTTGCTGGAGACCATTACATTATATTAAAAAAAATAAAAAAGCTTATTTTAATGGCAAGATTTTTTTCAAGGCTACTTATTCTGGCTGCAGGACAAAACAAAAAGCAACATTAATCTTTCAAGGCAAGGAGGAGAAAATGAACGAACGTCACCCGAACATCTACCAGCTTGCTTCAAACTATTTTCTAATGCAATGTAAATAAGAACTTCTAATTAGAAATAACTGCCCAAATGTGACTGGTCAACCATAACAAGACTTTATTGCAGCAGCTGCGTTACCATCCAGACATGAGGCCCTGAAACTGTTGTTCTCCCATTGTCATTGTCAGATGCTACAATACAATCAAGAGAGGATCCATTTAAATAGCACAACCGTAGCAAACCTCAGCATCCTGAGTCCAGTTTCTACCCAGACCTCTCAGCACAGCACCAGAAGGCAGAAGAGAAAAGCTCTCCTGAAAAATTACAGATAAAGAACTTAAATTAAAAAAAAAAAAGTTACTGATTTTTTTGATGGGTAACAGTAAATTAGACCCAAAGGAAACACTGAGACTGATATTACTAATGCATAAGGCAGTCTATGTCCTTTTTCTGAAATGTAAAGACTAGTAGTTAAAGTTGACCTCGCAGAGTGGGGGGCTAGCAGGAATGAATGCACAATGTGATTATTGATCAGCCCTAGAAAAGGCAAGAACTGCACCAGTGCAGATGTGATTTTTCTTTTCCTAGGGTCATTAATGATATATATTGGCAAGTCAAAAGCTCTTATTTTGACAAGCTGTAACAGTATCATTAATTCTGAAAATAAGCATCAACTTAGGTTCAAAAAAAAAAGAAAGAAAAACACTTAAAAAGCCCCAATAACAACAACAAAAAAACTCCTCCATTTTACTTCAGTATAACAGTAATGTTTTCCTATTTGGCCACACCCACCAAGGGAGTTACTTCAGTGGCTTATTATTCCCGAAACCTAAGATTTAAAAGTTGAAGAAACATTTACAGTTCTGATAGTTTTAAACAAAAAAATAAGTCAGTTACAAGCAAAGTCACCTCAATACGGTGTATTACCTCCTTATTCAAATCGATGGCATTGATGCTGTCTATTCATGCATGTCTATGGAGATGCATATATATGGGCAGCACAGTATTTACCCAGCATCCAGTAGTGCTTTTATATTTAATGATCTTGTTAGGGTTTCCACTGCAGACCAATTTACGCAGAGTTGTAACACGGCCATTTTACATCTTCAGTGTGGGGGCTGATTTCAAACTGTATGGGCGGGGTATTTTTTTGCAATATGCTCTGTTGTGAGCTCAGTTTGTATCTTACAACAGTAAAAAAACTTAGAAGTATCTCTTTTTATTTGCAGTGTCATGACAAGGACATACTTAGGTTTTTTGCAATTTTTACATTATCTGTATAGAAGAACAGCAATTGATCATCAGCTGGCAGAAAACGCAGGAGTGCAGTACATGTCACACACAGACACATACCAACCCCTTCTTGCTGCCTCTTCCATCTGCCCCATCAATGCAAGCTACACACAAACCACATCCTCTGCTGCCATAAGTGCACGCAGTGCCATGAAATCAATTTGTACCAATTCAGAAGCTGTACCGCTAACTAAAACTAGAATGCCTTTGTGCTGTGTACATCAAGACCTGAATGCAAGAAAAACATGAGCATAGTTAAAGGTAAACATTTTGAATTGCTGATTTCCTAACCCAGCAAAAGTTATACGAAGAAATTTTGCCCAAATTCCACTGTCACAACTAACAATTACACCAGTAAGGAACAAACTTCAGTGCTTTAGTATATTCATGCAGCGCTGTACCAACTTTTCCATAGCAGACCTCAAATGCAAAAAGCTGTATGTTTAATACCAAACAAGATTACTAGCTACAGCTATGTGTTCACCAGGTCAATGGAAGGTAAATATTATTTCCATGGGCCATTGCTGCAAGATAAGCTGTGTGAAGAATTAAGAAATTCAAGGTAATAAATTTATTTTGCTTATACCTAATATATCCTACTGCTCAAACTGCAACAGTAAAATCATTACCTTATAAATAGAAGTGTTGCCAAGCGTTAACCTGTTAATAGACTTAGAATTACAGCACTGTGCTTTGATTAACTACTAATATCTTACTGTAACAAAAATTATTTCTGAAGTAACACCACCAAGTTTTTTGCTTGCTTCTTCTCCCTCCACAGTATTATAAAGGAATTGTAAAGCACTGAAACAAAAGCAAAAAGAGTGCATTGCAAAAAAAAAAAAAACCAAAAAAAATTCAGGGGAGGGGAGAAGGAATGGGATAGAAAGGGCAGACGGGAAAGGGAGAGGAACTGTGCCCTGAAATACAAGGAGGAATAATCATATGCAGTAAACCATAAAAGCATTCTGTTAAACATTACCTTCTGAGATGGCACTGACAAGCAACACAAAACTCACAAAACACACAGCTGCAAAACCTCATTTGCAGATGTTGGACTACTTTTTTTTTGTGCGTGTGTAGAGATACGTGTGTGTGTATGCGTGTGTATATATAAAGTATTTCACTGTAAGCTCTTGTAAAGCACAAAACAGCATGGACAAGCTCTATTTTAGGAAGCTTTCTTAAACATTTAAGAACTTAAGCAGGTAATTCATTAGGACTTTCAATCACAGTTTTTCCATTCTCCGCAACATTTCTGAATGTCAAGCGTGCAGACTATGCCCAGGCCCAAGCGAAGACACTGCACTTCAGAGATCCCTCACCAGCCAAGCTGAAGCTTGTTCTACACCAGCTGAGACTCAGGACCTACTGCGCTGCTTAAATTGCACACAGCTTTGGCTCCATGACACCACCAGTCCCAAACCGGCAAAGGACAGTGCTGAGGGCCAATCTGTGGATAGCCAATGCCTTAGAAATACCTTCATTTCAGCTTCTTTACACTAAAGTACACAGTACCCCTGAAGATCAGTCCATCCACAAGTGTAATTTGTGATGATGAGCTTATCTTACATGTAGCAATAAGACAGGTGACTGTTAGTAGTTTAAAAGAAGGAGCAAAAGTTCCTAAGTTCACCAGTAGTTTTAAAGATGAGATGTCAGCTGTTGCTTCATTACTCCAACAGTTCATTTCGGAGTTTTCTGTAGTTATCATCATTAAAAGCCATTTCCATTCCATCTGATAAATCTAACTTCGAAATACACTGAATCTTGTAGTGGCCTGTCCTTGTCAGCACAGAAAAGCAAACACGCATAGCCAGTACAATAAAAGTGGCATAACCACAAAGCCTGAGTTGATTTGCACAGTGAAGTAACTACTTTTCTCATCTTTTCATCCATTTACTTTTTTAAACACAAAGGGAAGAAAGGAATGGTCTTGTACGTCAAATGAATACAAAGCACAAGATGATTTTTTCTGGATTTCAAACCTTCCAGTCAGGAGAAAAGAAACTAAACCCGAAATCAAATCTTTCAGCTGTCTGTTGGTCTGGCTTATTTTGGTATGAAGTGCTGAACTATCTCTGTGGAACATCACTGCAATGCATCACCTAAAAGAGACAAACATTCCATCCGCTCCATGTAAATACTATTTCAAAGCACATTTTACCAACCCTGTCAACTTTGCTCTCATAACGGCACAATGTAAAGCATGCTTCAGAATTTGGCAGGTCAGGACATTGTGGAATCACAAGATGAACCGTGGTAACTCTGTTCAGAACTACTCCGTACATGTACTTCTCCTCTCCTTGCAATTTCATCAAAGACTTGGAATTTTTGGGCCAGCCCTTCACCTATAGCGTACAAGGCACTTTCCCAGAACTCCAAAGATGGACAGAAATTTACCCAAATGCAGAAAATGACTCTGTGTTAGATCCTCTGTGAAACAGAAGGACCTGGATGGACATCAATCTCCAAAACCATTCCTCATTGAGGACTCAATGAACTCATTGCTGGCTTTGGGTACAGGAAGGTAGAGTTAAGAGCAGAAAAAAAGTAAAGGAACAAACCCCACCCCTACTTAGATACTCTCATAACAGCCTCAACACTCAAATGCTGAGCAAGTACTTCAAAACAACCCAAAACCTCTGAAATTATCACTCATAAGATAGCAAGCAAGCAAGCCTGCAAGGAAGAAAGGTCTGTTGCACAGGCTGTTGCCGGTTTATTTATTTTTCCATACACTACAACCGCAACTTGCAAAACAAATCTATCAACTGGTAAGAAAAACATGAATTACGTACACCAAGAACACCAATCTGTTTGCATCACAAAATATTAGTTAGACTTTATTACTGCTTTCAAAGAAATGAGTGTATGTACCAACACCCTCTCCTCTCACCACTCTTCCCAACAGAGACCTCAACATGCCACCATCACCACACGTGTCGCTGCACCTTCCACCACAGCCCATGTCCCTGTCCATCCCACCCGCACCCACACCGCTTCTGTGGCACTGATCTCCTTACTGCTACTCTCTGACATGGCTCCACTCCACCTCCGTCACCACCATGCCTCCCACCCCCAGCTATCCATGCACACTGCCGGCCTGTCAGATTCCTTCTGGATCACCTGAGGCCAGCTGCCAGGCTCACGCTCCCTTCCCGGACACTGCCATCCTGCAGATGTACTTTACAGGCCACGTCTTTTCCCCACTCTCCTGTCTGTCTGCCTGCCCTCCAGCCCCTTCTCATTTGTCCCCAACACTTCCACTTCTTCCAGGAGCACTTTCACTTCCTTCTCTCTCCCAAACCTGTTTGGGCCCTTCATGACTAATTCTTCCATTTGGGCTCTCCCTCATTAGTACAGCCTCAGTCCCTGCTCACTGGCTTCTGGTTTGCCAGGACATTCTAGCACACACTCACGTGCCTCCTCCTTGCCCCTTCTGTCCTTTTCCCCAGAAGATGCCCACTCTTCAGGCTTTTATAGCCTCAGCTACAACAGAACCATCTCCAGCCACCAAGTCTGTAACCTGTCCTCCTCTGTCTATTCAGTAACTGCTGCTCTCCCAAAAATCAAAGGATGCCAACACTCATGCCAAATGCCTCGCGTGTGAGGTTGAAGTGCCATTCTTCTTTTTCAAGGACCTACACGGTTCCACCCTACTCTCTTTTGTGTGGGCAGTGACTCACCCTCCCTAACCCATCTTTTCTATCGGTTTCCCACTTACGACCTTGTGTTCTGACACTGCATTTAGAACTGGTTTTTCATTATGTTGTCATTCATTCTTAAATTATATTTTCCACAAATGATTCAAAATTATTTTCCAGAATTAAATCCATCACTCAGTTTTGTACAGTTTTTTCCCCCTAATGCATAATATGTGTACTACATATTGCTGTGTTCTAATTGGTATGTATATTCCTCAAGGCAGGAACTTGAGATCTTTTATACATGCTCTTTTATGTACTTTTATACAGTGCCAAATGTTCCAGCTTCAAATAATTTCTAAGAGCAAATTATCATTATAAAGTCAAGATTCACCTTTTCAAAGAGTCAAAGTCCCTCTTTTCATCAGAGGTACAGACAGAAGTTGAGAAACAGCTTCTTTCCCAGGAGCTCTAAAAGTAAACTAATCGCTTCTTCTGCCTACCCAGAGTTCATCTCTTAAGTTAACCGAAAGGACCATCAAATAAATGGTAAAGCTAAGCTAGTAAAGAAGCTAACAAAGCATAAATCACGTGTTACTAACCTCTAGCCTTTATGCCTTTCTGGAACATACATTCCCAGCCAGTGTTATGCTTTTACATTTAATAACAAACAAGAAGCATAATGACAAATAGAATTCAAGTGCCGCACTTCTCTGACCATTTCTTCAGAAGCAACTGGAAAAAAAGTAGGCTATGCAGAACATCAAATTAGAGGGTAAGATCCTTAGAGGTGATGCTCACTTCAGTGACGTATTCATCTTACAGGAGTTAGTCTCTTTCTACACCTGGGACTGTAAGCATGATTTGAAAGCTTTTCAAACTCACTTTCCTCCAGCATGAGCATGCTGCTTTGTATCACACATCTTACCATTCTGCAAATAGAAATATACTCCTTCACCCCTCAGGGCAATGCTGAAGCGAGTAGATTTTCCACCAGAGAAGCACGACATAACTGTGACTCTTTAACTCCAAGAGCAGAATTTGAGCTACACTGCTAAATCCTTAAACCTGTTACACAACAAATAAGCATGGATTACAGCGTGGCTGGTTCATTATGGGATGTTTTGTGATGTTATTCCTAACACACAAATGCCATTTGTCTTGGCCACATATATAAAGACCGTTCTCCTATTTTAGGTTATCCATCTTTACCATCGCTTTCACTTCTCTGCATCTCACCCATTTATTACTCATTTACTCCCTATTTAATAGATTTGTACACCGCAGACAGTGCTAAATAATCATGATGTAACAGCACAGTATTGTACTTGCTCTATATATAAACAACTGCTACACTACAGTTACCTGACACTTCTTACTACCAAAACAAACCATTTATAGCTATATATTACCTTTAGTACTCCATGGCTACTCCACTTGCAGCACTAAACAAAGAGCATACAAATACAAAGAAGCTATCTATGCCAGGGAGGTTTATATCTCAGTAGAAACAGCAAGCATAAGTTGTAGAAAATGCCTGACTAAAAGCACATTTTTAGGCAAGTGTAATCTAATTTTGGCAGGTTTACAACAGTCAGCTACAATGTTTGCTAATACTTTAGAGGATTTGGGATTTTATTTTTTTCTTGCAACAAGTTGAGATAAGCACACCTGTATTCACTTCCTTAAGTAATCGGTACATTTACCAAAGCTACTGTTTATAATCTGAAGAGATGATTTTCTCACATGAAAAAACTTGCCATACATTTAAGAAAAAAACAGCCTCAATTCGACCAACAGTAAAAATAACACAATCTTGAAAGAAAAACACACGCATTATTACTACCATGTATGGGGTCAAAAGTACACCAACCTTATCTATAATCAAGTATTTTCTAAACATATGGAAACTTTTTCCTTAAACCCTTGTATCAGGTTTGTATTCAAGCAGGACAACTCCTTTCAATATCACAACTCTGAAAATACAGGTTTACAACTAAAAGTATTGTTCCTCATTCTGCCACATTTCTTTTTTGACAGGCTTTCAAGTATCTCCTGAACTTGATTAAGTCAAGCGTGATCCATTCAATTAACATATAAAACCAAGGTGTTAATTAAATACAATGATCAAAACCAAGTATGGACAAAACTTGCAGAGAAAGCACAATAAAAATGGTCACTATAGTACTGCCAACTCAGAGCACTAAACCTCATGGGTCAAGCACTCAAATATCATGGTACATCCATCAACTTAGGAGAGGTTTTTGACCATAACTTGGCTGTGGACTCTCTTATTTGTCTTTTGAGTTTTTGTAGTACACTCAGTCATATCTCAAGCTTCTATAAACATCTCATGCAGGGGGTCAGAACAATCCCTCCACATACGCATTCAGTGGATAGATGGTCAAATGTACAGAGCATGCATAGTCTCCACTTACTCCAGAGGATTTAGAGGTGATCAAAAAATTGGGCAAAAGAAAAATCTCCTGCCAGAATGTTTCTAGTATAACCCTGACTATAAGTAGAATAGATGGTGACAACACCAGTGTAAGACAAGACAAGCTCTGAAGCAGGTGACAAACCCCACTGTGTCTCACTGGGTTTGTCATTCGCAAAACTGTGTCTGTCTTGGGTACAGCTAAAGGCAGTTGCAGCATCTGCTAACACTGAAACCAGTAACAGGTCGTTTTGACCCAAATTGTTAGGTATCCCATAAAGGAGAAGTCAACAGACAACAAGGTCAGTTGTCAACAGTCAACAGACCTCTGAGATACAGCAATAATGCTGGAAAATAAGGTCCAGAATAGCCTCTGTTTCATCACTTATTCTCTAGTATATTATCAACTTGGAACTTACAAAGACAACATTCCTTCATATGCTTCAGATAACAAACCAAAGGTACAAAGAGTGGTCTCATGCTGTTACCTAGATGGTTCCTCATGCTGCCTTCCAGATGACTGAATCAACAGAAGCTGGTTCAGCCTCTGAAGTGGTGTTTGGCCACCAATGGGCCTCTTGCATGAGGCAACTGCTCTTTGGGAACCCCATTATGGCAGCTGGATACAGCTCATTTAATCAACAAATTTCTCTCATCTCGAGGCTCGAAGAAGGACTTCCAGATTACAAGAGGTTTAGACCCACTCAAGGCTTTGGTTACAAACTATGGGCCAAATTTTAACCAGAGTCAGACAGGTATCTCTCCTGACTTACTGCGACGACTTTAGCACTCACTGCACACTTCTACCCATACAAAAAGGGAGACACCGGCCCTTCAGTTTTTGTTTTAAAGCACGAGGCTGACATTTATCTTCCTTATATATTTAGAATTACTTCCTTTTGCACTGGAATTCTTTTTAAACCCTGCCTGAGCCTACGAGGTGTACATCAGCTGGAAACCAAGGCATCCAAAATTCTAAGGAAGTTCACAGTTTGCCTAGCACCTCACCACTATCTAACCAATTTACATAAAGCTTAATATTTGCAAATGGACAAACTCCAGAAAGAAAAGCCAGTCCAGGCTAAGAAACCAAAAAGACTCAGGTATGACCTCTAGCTTAGCCACTGAACTGCAAACTGGCCAAACTGGGAGAGTATCCCAAGAGGCTTCTGATGCCCCAAGTACTGTCAGAGGAAAGATATGGGATGGAGCACATGGATCTCCAGCCTGACCCAATTCAGATGCTCTTATGTTCCCATGACTATTAGTAACAAATCCAAAGCCATCTGCTGCTGTACGAGAAAAGGGCGAAGGCCTCCTCGTGTGCAGATCTTACAGCCCAGCCACCTCCAGTCGAAGGGTGGGGAGTCGCTTTTATGTGGCCGCAGAATTCCAGAGCAAGGCTTATCTTTCACAGCAAGCTGCAAAACAGCTGGCACTGCAGCCATCCAGAGCACAGCCACCATCTCTGGCACAGCAGCAGGAACACGCCTTGGCAAGGTAAAGAGGACTCCCTTCCCTGCCTTTTTATGAACATATGCAAGAGGTCAGCAGCGTCCAAAAGAGCTGACAACACAACTTTCAAACTGGGAAGGCAAACAGTGCCAATTCCCTGGAACAAAACAAAACAAAAAAAGCTCTCAAAATACACACATCCACACATCTCCCACTCTGCTACCTGCTCTGTTTCCGTGCCACTACTTCCCACCACACAGGCTGTCAGGAACAAAGACACCTCCCTTACTACAAACCAGACACTGCCATGGCTGCCTACAAGAGGCTTCAGAGATATCCTCCTCGTGCCTCCATCAAATGAACTTGAGTGACCAACTCGCACCAATTATCTTGCAGCCAAAGGGAAGGAACACAAATCAAGTTAATAAACTTTGGTAACTAATGACAGGGATTTTTTACATCTTAAACAATGACATATAAAAAAGATGTCAGTAAGATTTAAAAGGCATTCAGTACACAGATTTTTTTGAGTAAAGGGCATGCCACTATGAAGAGAGGACATTATCCGTGTATGTGCACACACATCAAACTTCACAGCTTCCACTGCGAAACCAATGATTTCTCTGTTTGAAACAGTGAAGCTCATCTGTAGAAATTTTGCAGCTAACAAGCATTTGATTTCATTTTCCAGCAACTATACAGCCATCGTATTACAAATACCATCAAATGAAATTTTAATTATTTGCTAAGAGTCAGTTGGTAGCTGTTAATGAAGGCAAACTGTTAGGGAGATCCTGACAAAAGAAAGTAATGACCAGATGTGTACCAGTGGAGCAAGGTCTAAATTAACTGAGCAACAACTTTAAATCATTAAAAAGAGTTGGACTTATCTATTATCAACCTTCATCCCAACATTTATTTTAAAGTATTTCTCCTAACCCAGAATCTATATAAGCCCTTGACCAAAGTAGTTTAGAAATCATGAAATATATGTTAGTATATAAATAAGAGGAAGAACATTAATTTTACAGGCTTCCACATTTAAATCTCAAATTCTTTTAAGTAACTTCCATTAATCTCTGTTTGCAGCTTTTTCAGAGTTCACAATCCTTCCTGCAGCCTAAAATAAAACAAACTGCAGAGATGTCATAAAGTTATAGAAGCACACTTTAATTACCCTATATTAATAATGTTTGTCATCTACATTAACATTGTAAATGAAAACAACACATGCAGATCCAGAGATGTGCTTGCAATAGTTTGTACCCTTGGCCACCACGCCTGTGCGGCAGCAGCTAATTACAGGGGTGAGCTATGCCAATATGGAGCTCGTGCTTGTATTGCAAAAAAGAGCAATTCATAGCCCAGCTTAGTTTTAACTGCATAGCGTGGGGCTTGGAGAAAAGACCCACATTTTGTACTGATTTTATTAGAGCAGTATTTTTCACAAAACTGAGGAGAACTATGTTTCCATATACATCAAATAACCCGAAAGCGCAACTGAACCAACACCTCATCTCATTATGCATTTCCTTATAAGAGATATGCAACCCAAAAATATTTTAACTCCTCTGATAAACCCCCAACATGAACATACGAAACTCCAAGGCATAAAAACTCAACGTATCTTTAGCACAGCACAGAAATATCGAATTTAAAGGCCATTTCATTTGTAAATGCATCCTTATTAGAAGAATGCTTATTGCTTCACTGGTTCATATTCCCAAGTCTCTGGCCTATTGAGCAAGTAAGGGAAACAACATCTATGCATTTTATAATTAAGTTATCTCCACGTTATTGTTCTTGTTCTGCACTGATGAAAGCACTAAAGGAAGAAATGCAGCTGCTGAGCACCAAAGGTACTCCTCATTTAAAGTACCTTACAGAACACAGGCTGAAGTCAAAAGTTGATCACATTCATTCAGCACAAAATCTTTCCAGGGACAGTCGCCACAATGATCAAAAAATCAATCATAAAATGTGCGCAAAATCACAGTTCTTCACCCTTCAATTCTAGCATCCATAAGCAGATTTTCTGCTAGTGTTACAATTATTTTTATCTATAATTATTTGAATCAATTCTCTGAAGAAACATAACCAACAGCTGAAAAACTACATGTAAGGTTTTAATTATTCTCTTAGCATCTTGCCATGAAGTTTGTTCTAACATTTTTCCAGCTGGCCAAGAAAAGCAAACATGTGTCAAGGTCAGAAAAAAATAGCTGGTTCTTGTTTCATTCGAATTCCAGTTCTGGGCAACAAAAAAATCCAGTAATTTAAACAGGAAACTGGCTTAATAGTTCTGAATTCATCTTTTCCATGAATGGAGAAGCAACATGCAGCAAGTCTGTCTGCTTCTGCTTGTTTCATCAATGAGGGAAAGAAAAAAAAATTTTAAAAACTCAGATTTGGTCTTGCTGAAGTAGATCTGCAAGCAGTGGTTGATTTAATAAAGCTAATCTTCAGTGAAGCACACGATATGTAAACTGCAGACCACAGTAGTGTGTTGCTTTCCTAATACTACAGTGTTGGTTTCTAACATGAACTGGAACCTCTTGTACAAGAATTCTGAGGATAATCAAGCGCCAAGTGCTGCCAGGTCACCATTCTTTGTCATACAATTTAGTGTCGTTTCAGTGACACTGCAAGCACTCAGTGGCTTTACTATGGCTGACTTAGAGCTTAACTGCTGCAATGGGGTTTTTTTTAAATCAATTTTATTGTAATGAATTCCCTTTTGTGACAGACACTGTTCATATCTGGTATCAAAATAACAGACCATTGATAATCATGCATTTCCTTAAAATCTGAGCCACTACAGAAGTGACTCAGATGAAAAAAATACTTTCTCCAAAACCAGAGCCATCCTTCATCTTAAGAAAAGCAGCAAGAGATGAGACCAGTACCCCAACTTCAGAGGGCACAAAGTGATTTAGAAGTAGGCAAGAGCATCCATCTCTGAAAATGTGTCTTCTTGACCTCATGCTTTGAGTAGCCCTCTTATGCCAAAAGTCGTATGTCATAACCTCTCCATTAGTTAGCCTGAGCTGTAATGTTTTACCCTGATAATATCTTGGTATAGTGAGTTCCACAGGTCAAATGTCTTTGAGAGGTCAGCTCATTCTGGCACCCAGCCACATGAAGATGTTTTTTTTCACTCAAGCCTTGCACCAGCTCCACAGACTGTGAACAGGCAATACTGAGTTTGAAAAGAAGTTCAATGAAGAATATTGGTGAAATAACCTGAGCCTAAAGCAATCTTTCCTCAATGACTACATTTAATTTGAAACAGATGTTTAGTCAGTTTTACCATACAGTACATTTCATATACTTGCATGTGCACAGATGCACAATACAGGCAGACAACGAGAGAGGCATAAACTGAAATTTTCAAAGCAGATGAAGAGTCTTAGAAATGGTATTATGGAGGTTCCTTTGAAAACTTCAGCTATGCTTTTTGTAAGTCTCCTCATTGGCTTTTCAATGCAAGAGTTAATCAGATAATGTAGTTCTAAGTACGCAGGAATGCACAGCTAGAGAGGAAAAAAAATGTCGCTAGCACATAGAAGGAAGTGGGGAAAGACAGAAGGAGGGAGGTTAGAGTGTGTGTTTTCGAGGGAAGTACTTTTTGGTCTACCCTTTAGTGCATGGGAGTTCAGTATGCTTTAACTGCTACTTTGAAAATGCCTCGATTTGTCTGCAGAGCAAACTAAAAGGTGTCTGAAACCATTAAACTTCCAGATATCACCCAGAACAACTACATAAAAGGACACAGTGAATCCTGCTTAAAATTTAATAACAAGAAGTGTTTTACATTGTCTGAGGAAATCTAGGATGTCCTGAGCTTCACAGCATGTCCATACCATATGGAACTATTTCAGGATGTATTTAAAACTGCTCATTCATGAATGTATTTTCCTAAAACATGTAGCCTTAGCATTTCCATGTTTTGTTGTATAGCACTTGAACAAAATTATCTGTTGCATATTATCCACGGTGTCCCAAAGTGGCCTGCATTTGAGAAAGCCTCATCCTTCTTCCCATTCCACATAAAACCATTAAACTGCTCCAAATGGTAAAGTCATCATTTTGTAATTATAACTCTAAATTAAGGCTTTTGTGTTGCTAATTCTCCAGGAAAACTTGCACCTATGTTTTACAATGAAAGGAAAAATACCAAAATACATCTTAGTAAAGGTTTATGAATGAATCCATTGTATCACTGATGAAACATGCCAAAATCCGTTCTATTTCCACATCAATTTTTTTCCTTGTACATGAACAGAAGCTGACCTAAAATGATTTTCCTTTCTGAAACCAAATGCAGAAAGTGAGCTGTGATGTAAATACAGGCTTTTCAGACATCTTAAAAAGTAAAGTTATTAAGAATGGAACAAAAAGAAATTTAAGCCATTAACTGAAACTTTACACAACCCCCGTTCTGCAAACACTTATGCAACTGAGTAACTTCACACACATAAATAATCTGCTTAAGTCCAGTGGGGCTACTGTTATTTTCAAAACCACTCATACCTTTTAAGTATGAGTAGAATCATGACACAGCAGATTTAACAAAAAAATTCAGAGATTTCACTGTGAAACTTGAAAATTTCTTTTAAAAAGACAGTACTTAAAATACATTATCAAATTCTACTCATCTGCTCCAAGCAAAAATACCTACAAGATTTAGAATTACTTAAAATTAAACCTGAAATTTCCCAAATGATGTGCAAATATTGTTCAAACACTTCACTCTGGAGATACTAACTAGGTTATTTATTTAGGTAAAGAATTTTCACATCTCTGGTATCCCTACAAACCATCATGTTTAAGTGCTTAACAAGAAAAGCTTGCTTTTCAAAGTGCTTATTATTGCATTTCCCATCGACTGCAATGGGATTTCCAAGTACTCAGCTCTTCTGAGTAACGGAATACTTAATACCAGCACACAGGAGTGCAAATTAAGAAATCTGTAATTAGGTCATCCAGATTTTACAGTTTTTATCTGAATAACTAATTTGTGCATTGTACTAGAGATGACAAACTATAACACACACAAAAACAAAAAACAAACAAACAAACAAACAAAAACAAACCCCTAGAAATTATGACACAGTAAAATACACAGCACACACCCTTGCTATTAGAGAATGCCAATAAAAGACTGGAGCTTTGATCTTTTCAACAGTCACTCATACAGTGGCAGAAATATCCTTAACCCTCCAAAATATATTCAGTCAAGACTACAAGATGCCAGTGCTTTCTCAATAAGCATTAAATAGAGGATGACTTCACCTGAAAAGTCCTTTAATCCTTCCCGTATTACTTTGTTGCCTAAGCACATAGCAAAAACCTTCCTGTTGTACCTCTCACTGGATTCGCAGAGAACATTCTCTACAACTTGGATTCAATAAACTGCAGTTCATTTTTCAAGTGTGGAATCAATATTGTTAAGTGGGAATCTGGGTGGGTCTTCCTCCCCTCGGATGAATGCTTGTAAACATTATTGAATCATTTCTCATCTGCTATCTTGCATAACATCAGCATTTGCTCTTTCAACTTTCACCTTTGTTTCTGCTGCATCTTCACTTTCAGAACCTGCTTCCAGACTCATTTTGGAAGCATTTAGTCATAGGAAGGTGGTAAGATCATTTCTTTGAGATGCTCCCATTGTGCTATGTTAAACAAACAGACAAACAAAAGCACACCAAACATATTAAAAAAACATATTAAAAAAAAAAAAATCACTTCCTGATATTTTCATTTATTTTTTTCCTCCTAAACTTTAGGGCGTTAGTGACTCAGCTCCCAAATGAAACTGATGCTGGAAAGCTGTCAGGAAACTATTTATATCTGGCAAGTCATTAAGTGTTGCAAATGTTTATGTTGTAATTTAGAGAAATTATCTGTTACCAATACTTCCACCATCTCAATCACTGATTTCCTAACATTACACACCCATAACCGAAAGACAGATCAATACGCATTTGATAATCACCAAACATAAACTGCCCTTTTATAGTATTGATCAGCAGCTTTTTCTACACGTGCCGTAGTTCGAGGGAGTAACAGGCACTTGGCAGTATCAACACCGCGCTGACAGCAAGAGAAACTGGCTGGCACTCGTGCAGCATCGTGTCAGTAGATACCACGTCCATCAAACACTGACAGTTTGGCAGATCAGACGCTCTCTGCCATAATGTCATAATGACTTCAATTTACTTCTCTGCAGCACCCAAAGGCTGCGATTTTATGAGCTATCCAAGTCTCTTCTCTTCAGGAACAAGACTCTCTTGCTTTTGCATCCTTGACAGGTTCATATATTTCCTTTAAGTTCCCTAGTAGGCATAACCAGAACAGTAAGAAGCACAAAGCTGTCAACTGGTTTCCTCATAATTTATACGAATAACTGAAGTTTTATTTAGCAATTAAAATTTCACGCTCAAAATTCAAACAGCAGCAAGTTTCAATTACCGAAAAGCAAACAGAAGCAGAAGAAGAAAACCTCATAAAACCCACTATAGGATAGTGATTTTCGCAAGCCCAAGGTCAACAAGGCTGCCTTCACTCCTAGCTGAAGAGTAAGATGCCAGCGTTCAACATCCAGGAATGTGCTTCCATGCACCAAGAGGAGGCAATAACAGTTTCAATCAAGGACAGGCAGCAGCACGGAGATGAAGCCTGGTGCCCACTCCTGTCCACTGTGGATGGGAGAAAGCCCAGGCAACAGCATGTGTTCAGGCACCAGGGGGAGAAAACACACATCACTGCATGAGGTCACCAAGATACCATCAGCAAGCAGGAGATACTCAGGTATTTCCTCACAGTTACTCAGATGCTGCAACAGGGGCAATGATTGTGTCAGTCAACAGTTGAACTGAAACTGCTGTTTGAGTTTTGGCATAAAAATGCTACAGGTTCCTTAATCTGCACAAGCATTTTTAATTAAACAGATACTTTTGTTTTCTCTTCCTTTCTACCTCCCAACTCCCCCAGGTCATCTCTGCTGGCCAAGACAACGACTTAAATACTTTACATGGTCTTGAATAGCACAATTTGAATCTTTTCCTTCAAAATTTAACAAGCGGAACAAAAAAATGCATCAAACCTATTCTTTTGTAAGAACAGAGAGACTCAGAATTGAGAAATCAAACATGGGTTTCTGCATGTGATTTCTGTTTGCCACAGGAAACATTCTGTTCTTGTAAAGCACAGACAAACCTACACTTCTGGTAAAGTGTAGGTAGAAAAACCTACCCACCTGAAAGTGAAGACGGGCAAAGAGGCAGGCTTTCCACAGGAGGACTTCAAAGCACTCCTCAACTCCAACAAAAATGTCTCAATGATTCCACAGAGGTGAGGCAACACCTCCAGGCTATATTCCTGCCCTCATGTCTCCACCTCTTCCACCCCTACCCCTCCACCAGGGCTCTGCCTTCCACTGCACGGTCACTACAACAAAGACACCATGCCACAAGAGACAGGAGCTGTTTCTTATGAGATCTGGTTGCTCAAGAAGTCTGGCCCATTGGGCTTGAAAGAAAAAGAGACTCATACAGCACAAGTCACAACTTCCATGTTGCTGAATCAACACGAAGCAACAACACCTTCGCTGCAATTTGCACCGCTGCAGTGGTTACATCCTACGCGCAGGGGAAAAAAATAGCTTGATCTTACCTTCAGATTTTATTTAAAAGAAAAATA
Source organism: Cnemophilus loriae (assembly GCA_013397755.1). NCBI lineage: Eukaryota > Metazoa > Chordata > Aves > Passeriformes > Corvidae > Cnemophilus > Cnemophilus loriae. The sequence continues at coordinate 3,043,738 of VZTF01008251.1, read as the reverse complement.
AACCAACTTTTCATTTACAGTAACAAAAACAATCCTAAAGAAAAGTTTATATAAGCTACCACAACAAGTGATTGCTACATAAATACAGAGTAATTACATCTTAAACCCCCTGCTTTAACAGGCAGATCTCATTAATCTGAAGTAGGATGCAAACTCCTTTTGTTATACTGCGAAACCACCTTGGATTATTAAATCTGTAATATCAGTTACTATGACCTAGCTCGAACATACAGATGCCCGCTACACTGCAGGATGCCTCTCCTGACAGTAACCACAGGAAGAGTAACTAAGCACAGGACAATCAAATCTGACTGCACCCGGGTGACCGAATCCAACTGGTCTTCCCACACTTTAGCATACTTGCCAATTGCTACATCCCAACCAAATCCCTTCCTCCTCACCCTGGCAAAGTTACATAGGACATCTAGTGTGTTAATGATGTTTCTCAGCAGAAAAAAAAAAAAGCACATAGATTAAATCCAAAATGAAACCCAAAAACCACACCTCTCAATATTGACTCAGCCACTCCATACCAAACCTTTCCTCTGAAGGAAGGGGTACAGAAGGCTGAGGAACCCACCTGAGCCAGGATCTCTTGTTAAGGTCACCTCTCCACAAACAGTGACAATGAAGAGCCATCTCTGTGCCCAAGTGCATATACTGATGTGCTTAAAATAATAAAAAACAAGCAAAAAAGCAACAAACAAACAAACAAAACACAAAACAAAAAGTTAGAATACCATTTTGGTTTACCCAAAACCTTTTATACTTGCCATACCATGTTCTTGATCTGGAGCATTCTAAACCTGATGTTTCATATTAAAACTAATCACCTCCTCCCAGATATATCCAATGCTGATATATATTTTTGTAAAATTCATGCAGTTTTAATGAGGAAGAGTTAGGGTTTGGTTTTTTCAAAGGAAACTAAGTAATTCTTACTGACTTCTTTGCTTTGCAACCTTTCAACTACACACGAGAGAAGAGTTGTCTTCGCAGTGACACCTGCAGTGACTCCGTCTAAGCACATATGCAAAGCAGGCAGTGTCAAAACATGCTTCCTAAAGTGATGCCTGAGAGAAGTTTTTGGCCAGAAGACATCCATATAGGAGTTGCAACATGAAAACCTGTGGAGGGGAGCGGATACGTGCTACCCTGCTCTACCACCCCAGCTGTCACAATGGGGCATGTGGAGCAACCGGGCAACAAGATCTCACCTATGCTATGTCAGCACTGCATTTACTAAGATGTTCTTCATTTATGCAAGTTGGTATTTTAGCCTTCCTAAACCTTCTTTCACATTCTTCTCGCTGCTTAGAGAAAAATCCACAGGAATAACCGTTCCGGCCTGCTCCTTCTGTTCCTGATTTTGCACCTGCGGCTCTGCCATCCTTCAGGTATCTGGGCGGAAGCATCAGCTGGGGCCTGAGCCCTCGACCTGCAGCAGGGCTATTCTGCACGCTGGTATTGCATCATACGCCCAACGAGGCTTTTTAATCATCCTGATGATGACAGCTTCCCTTAGGGGAACTTCAATGGGCTGCCTCAGTCCTCTCTGACTGAGCATAAATCACAGCTGACTTGGGAAGAGTACCAAGCGCTTCAACATCTTGAAAAACACAGCCAGTGGGGAGCTGTAAGGCTGCAGACACTTTATAGATCTGAAAACTACATCTGAGCATCAAATGCTAAATCTAGTGCTCGGGGGCACTGTGGATCTCTGACACTTCCAGGAGGACACTGAATGCGTAAACTTATGGATGGATCACACACATTACACTGATACATAAACACAGTGGTTTCATGCAGTAGACAAACTGTTTCTTTGGCTTTTTAACATAAACTACCTGCTTTTACACCCTAGTAAGGAACACTTCAAAAAGGAGCACTGATAGCAAAGCAATTATTTGAGCTCCAAAATTAGGCAATAGCAAATCATTAATTGTCTCTGTAACTAAACCCCAAATTGTATAGACTGACCCACGTGACCAAATCTTTGCAGTCAGTTCAACAGACTTCCATGTGGCCACCAGCATCTGCCTACAGGGATCAGCTTGTCAGACCAAGAAGGAGTATTAAATTACAAGCTTTGTACTCATGGCAAGCATGTTGATTAAATAAATAAATAAATATCCATTTTATTATTGGCAGCATGGCAGCCCCATGCAAAAACTTTAAAACCTCTTTTCATTTTGAGCTCACTCTAATATTAGTTTAAAAAAATGAAATCAACAGCATCTTTTAATGTTTAACCAAACAGCTACATTTGTCCCTGGTTAAACTCTGCCACACTGGAAAAGAATCAGAGATTAATTTGGTTGAATGAATTTGGCTCTTAACCTAGACAATAAAATTTACTAGTATAAAAGCTTAAATCCCAACTGGCAATGTAAGGATGCCTTAGGGTACACTCTGCTTCTTGCCAACACCACATATCCACCTTTAAAGCTTTAAAATAAATCTCTGACTTTTGTTTTCACATGTATAGGCATATACTATGTTTATACTACAAAAAATCAACACTGACTCCCAAGGGTTAATAATATGATCTTTGCTAATGTATAACCTCAAAACTATAGAGGACTACAAATAACCTACTTCTGCAAAACTGGAAATAGGAGAAGGGAAAAAAAATTAAATCTGCTCTTTTCCAAGATAAAAGACACAGAAATACTGAATGACTACAGGATTCTGAAGTCACTCTATTAAACTGCATTATTATCTTTGGCATTTAGTTCATCATACACTAACTACTATTCTAGCAAGCACCTTTTTTAATAATACTTAGGTAGGTGTCTTCTGTCATACCTGAGGAACTACAGAAAACAATCTCTGTTTCTAAAGCCATCATCATGACAATATTGCCTTCATTTTCCCATTACCCAGCAAGGCATTTACCATTTTCTATTAACAACTGACCTGTTGTTTAAACAAATATATTCAGAGCATGCAGGTCTATGTCCTGTATAAACAGAGAACGAAACTGGCCCGGCCTACACCCCGGAACTCTCCATGTTAGTGGGTGGAAATGGCAAAGAGTTGAGGAGAATCCAGCCCACAATGTCACAAAGGAGGCAAGGGGACCGAAGCACATCACGTTGCACTGTCATAAACACGAAGTGTCCCCCATCATTATGTGCAGCCAAGGAGGCACTTGTATGGGGCTGCAGGTACTCTGTTTGCCTGACTTTAAACAGCATCAACATGAAACCAACAATTTCTTTTTTTTCGAATCTTGGCCTGGTAACACCAACACCTTTGTTTTCTTTCTTTGTTTTTTATTCGTGCGTGTGCATGTGTGTGTGTGTGTGTATGTATCTATGGGCCCATGTGTGTATGTGCCCGTGCTCAGGCAATGCCAAGCTTAGGGTAACTGAGTCATACTATCATCCTATGGGGCCAGGCTGGGCCACCATTGCTAACACTGGCAAACTGCTACTCACGAGAAAGTGCCTCTAAGTCAGCGAGGCTCCTCAGATGAGTAAGAAGTGCTCACTGATCTCAGTGAAGATTACCCAGTGAGGGCTTTGAAGTTGCTATTTTGTAGTGGGGTGTGTGTGTGTGCACATGCACAGGAGCAGACATGACTCCCTAAAAGCCATGAATTCATCATCAACATACAAGGCAGTATGGCTTACAGAGAAAAGCAGTCAGAAAGTGAGATAAATGACCCTATGCCATGACCTCAAGGTAGAAATAACCTGGGCGTAGGCGGTACCTACTGATACCAGGATTAACATGACTCAGGGGATACACGGCTGAAATAAGGTATTCAAGAGGCACAAAATAGACACCATGAGCACATCTCCTTCTGCCAGCCCAGTTCCCTGTCATCCTGCTCCACTTTCTATGCCACAGTGCATATTCAGCACACCTAATGCCAAGCTCTACTCTAACATATGCTGATGTAAATTTAAACTAACTTGAGCAAAGTAACCAGAGAAACACCACCAAAATGCACAGTAACTGAGCAAGGTTTAGTCTTTGGGGTCAAGTTGATGTCCTAAAGTGATTGAACTTGTATCATTTTCTGACCACTGCCTAAAAGAAATTACAATGCCATTTACTTGTCCACTTCACTTTCAGTTGCACTGCTCAGAAAATACATAAAAGTAAGCTTTGTATCTATGCATATTTACTATGCCACACAGCTCTTACTAATATGCTGAATTACCAAAACCAGAAAGTTGTTGTGGTGTTTGCAAAAGGAAAGTATCTTTGCAGTGAAAGAGAATTCCATACACAATACTTTTCCCCAGGGAAGAGAGCTGTACTCAAAAGATTATACTCATGCTGTATGGCATGCCAAACCTTTTCCTCCTTGGTCACTGATCCCTTATGTGACTTTTCACTCTTACCGCTCTGTAATGGACACAAAGAGAGAGTGCTAATAAACCATCCTAATATTTTCCAGGTAGCTGGCAGGTTAATTTCTGGAATGACCCAGGGACACTGGCCTTGACCACATTTCTAAGCACCTATGGTGTGACGCAGAACCAGAGCCTCATGGTACTGTTTTCCTGCAAGCCTGAGGCAGGACTGGTTCCTGCCCGGAAACCAGCTGAGTTTGGAGGAGAGCAGAGGACATTTCCACAGCATCACCACACAGGCAGCCTTCAGTACCAGGAAGACTGTGGCCAAATTTTTGCCTTGTATTACGCATCCACATTCATATGCCAGATGAGGATCAAACGCCAAAGTTGGCTTCCCCCCACTGTAGTAAAATGCACAGTAAATTCAATTCTAATAACTTATTATTGTGAAGAGGACTGTGATAATTAACAGACATTTATTAGCATTTAATTTGACAGCAGATACGCTTTGGAGAACTTTAGTGACTCCTTAATGGATCCATACAACCACACGTACACAGAGGAGATACAATCAAGTCCTGGGACTTATTCTTACTGTGTGTTTGTACACATCCCAGAACAGCAGCAACAGATCATCATTGCTACTGGGTGCCACCATATGACAACAGCTTATAATTATACTCTCTTGATAAATCATAATCTTCTGTAAGCCTAAACCGCTGACTTTGTGTCAGATAAAAACAGATGCCTGCTGCGTTCCCACGCACCTTTACCTGACCATCATGTTGTGGTTTGGTGTAGAGGATGATTGCTAGCAAAAGGAACTGATCAGAGCTACAGAAGCCTGAAAAACGGAACTGCTGCAAGTCCTCATTTTATCTCCTTTATAATGCTAAAAACATAAAGCTACTACTTCTTTTTAAGAGAGTAGAAACATTATACCCAGCACATTGTTTGCAAAAGTAATCAGAGTTAAGGCTGTAGCAGTAAAAGTCATGTCTAGAAAATGTGCTTTCAGAACAAATTCATGACAGTATTCACAGAAAAGACAGGGGATGAACAACAGACTTCCCAAGTGCTTTTTCTTTTCATGGCTGTTTTTGCTGACATACATCTTTCACAAACCCAGCTAGTCCTAACAAATTCTATTCATTAACAGCAATTTCTTTTTTAAGGAAGTTTGCTACTAGTGCTAAAAATTAATCAGTCTTAGGCGGCTGTTAGCATCGTGCCTGACATCCTCCCAACCCTTCTGTGCCAACAGTCTGGTTTCTCAGCATAGCTTCATCCTCTTCACAGGCCCCTTGCAACACCTGGATCACTCCCGTTTTCATTCTGAACACAGACCTGCTCCACTTCATATTCCTCCTCCAAAAACTCTCGTGCTCAGCATGCCACATCCACCCACTCATCCCAAGACTCTGCCACCTTCAAGTTTTGAGGGCTGACACCAGTTCAAGTTCAGAAGCGTGCAACAGCCAGGAAAAAGGGACTGCAGAGCAAAGTACACAAGACAAGAGACAGGAAAGGAGTCTACAAAAAATAGTGATTTAAGCAGTAGAACCAAGTCTTAAATTCCTTAAAGAAACTACACAGAAGAAAAATTCAGTTACCTCATACACACGCAAACACATGCGCAACCAACCTCCCTCCTCTTCTCCTTCCGTTTACCATCTCCTCTCCATTACCATCACCACTCTAATTTTTCCCAGGGTCCCTTGTGATGAAGCAGGACTGCACATACTAGGCACTAGACGAAACACCAGGCATCTCCCATATCCTGCTCCTACACAACTCTGCACACACGCCATCCCATTCTGGTGCTGCTGCAGGATGGCAGAGACCACCCCGCAGACCAGTGCCACAGGAAATATAACAAATCTCAGTCAGACCCCATTAATGCATCCCAGACGGCGACATCCAGCAACATTGTACAAGGACACAATGACCAGGCGAGCTCTGGCCACCACCTCAGCCTCACCACTCATGAAGAAAAGCATCACCAAAGGGCAATGACTCTTTTACTACCTTAATGCAGATAACTACAGATTCCTGCCATGGTGATCTCTGATGAAAGAAAGACACCCACCTGCAGAAACTCAGCAGCCCTGGGTACAGGGGAAAGTGATTCTCCACCTTCAACAGTCTTCCTGGACACCCACAGCTCCTCCAAACAGCCATTTTCTCCTCCTTATTTCTGTATGATCCTGTTACAGTTTTTTTTCCTTTAAGGCTGTGTTCAGCTCATCACGCCCTGTTTTCTTCTCCTTCAGCTTTTGCTGTGCCTGCTGCTTGCACCAGCTCTTCATCACTTCTGAGCAAAGAGACCGACACTGATGCCAGATGTGAAATGGCTGAGAGATCTTTACAAGGAACCAGCTCATACTGGCATAGCTCCGCTATGCCAAACACCAGGTGTAATTACCTTACTTGTGGGTGGAATTACACGAGGAGTAATTCTGGTTATCTGGTCTTCAATAAACTTCACAGAGCTGCCATGAGATTCCACAAGAATTGAGTTACGCTAGTCAAAATCCATTAGACTCTAACAGCATGGGAGAAAAGTATGGAGGACTGTGTGAAGAGCATTTTTATTATTCGTCCGCAAAATTATTTTCATACATTCACATACTGCTATACCTACACAGATATTTTCTTTTTAAAAGAAGAGAAGATTCAAGTTCAAAACTTCATTTTGCATATTAGAATGAGAAACTGAGATTTTAGCCCTTCAAATACTGTTATCTTCTTCAAAGTGTAAAATGCAATGAATGAAGCAGAATAAACCGGGTTTGTAAGAAAACAAAAATCTGTCTCGTGTCTTGCATCTTCTTAGCTGTCAGACTCTCAACTCTGATCATCTTGTCCTTTTTCTTACATATTGAAGAGAGCTAAGTTTAAGTGAGAGTGTTCTTCTTCCATGGGGATCACAGATGACAGACACTGTACCAAACGATGGCTTTTTTTCCTGTTCAGAGGAAGTACCAACTCAGAGGGCAGCATTCCCAAACCCACTGAGCCAGCAGGACAGCATTAGGGTCCCCACACACTCAAGAGTAACCTGCTCTGGTCTGCAAACTGAACTGCAGGAGAAAAGACTTGAACAAAAATTCAGACAAACTTCTTGACTCCGTCACTGCCCTGGGCTGCTCATCCTACGTCAAGTCCATTATGCTCTCTCTCCCATCCTCCAGGAGCACAAAACTCAGAGAAGAGCCACGTTAAGCACGTAACCATCTGTCTTCCTCTCCAGTCTGGTGATACAAGTCTTGATCCTTGGATACCAGTCTCAGAACCTGCAGGAAGCTTGGACAAGCTTTCTGCAAGGACAGAAGATGACCTAGTCTTTAGAAGGGTGAGGAATTAGTTTGATCTCTTACATTTCCATTTCCTTCCCTTTCGCCAGCCTGCCAGACCAGCCAGTCCCCAGAGGATTCCTTTTAAACTAGTATCTTCCACTCCTCTAACAAACTAAGTCAGCATTTCTGTTCTCGAACTTCTCGTTCTCTCCCTTATCTTCTGTCAGAGCCAAGGACACAAAAACAATTACGGGTCTCCCCACCAATCTTGTGCAGTGCTCCATATCCAGCTAAAAAGTTGCATAAATGTTCACCTGCTATTTCATTGCATTTCACTTGGCAACTATTGGAAAGCCAAATAAATGTCACTAGATTATCTCAAGCTGAACATCAGGACAAGGTAGCAAAGAGTGTGAAAGTCACAGCATCTCCTGAGCTAGATAGCAGAAGATAAGAATAACAGCTAAAGGGCTCCATCATGGGTGTCATCTTTTTATGAGGACTCAGAGGGGATGCCCCGGTTTGCAACTCTATCCCTGGCTCAGAGACCCTCAGAGACACGTTTGATCTGCAATAAACAGGTGGCAGTTTAAGGATTCTGTTATGCAGAGCTACACACTGTTTGCAGGTTAGAACAGGACACACAAAAGCCATCAGTCTATTGCATACACTGCACATCATATACATTGCTGAGAGTAAGAAATGCCCCGGATTCGGCACTGAAACAGGAGACAGCAGCAGGCAATTCAACAGCAGGCATTTAAAATTTTCTTAGTGGCCTGCATGAATTTCACAGATTACTGTTTTGTACCATTTTTCAGACTTTTAACAAGCCAAACCAGCCCTTTACAATACCCAGGCTCCTTAGACATCTACTTCAGAATATAAAAATCTGAGGGGAAAGGCTGCCCACAATCTGGAAGCCACTTTTGAGCTCCAGACATCCTCCTTCTAATGGCATGAAACTTCAAAGCAAAATATTAGCAATCCTCGCCTTTTGCACTGCTTACTTTTGTGATGGCAACCTATAATCCCTAATCAACCTAGAAAATAAATGACCGATAAACCAATCTGCTTGTAACCCCATTAACAGATTCTGGCCTCAGTATCAACAGGGTAATTTGCTGAGACTATTTTTAATCCCAACTGCTAAACCATTAATCCCACAATTTCCACACAGTATTTCCACCACCCCCTAAATTTACTCAAGGTTACCAACAATTTTGCAACTCATTAAAAAGCAGATAAATAAATAACATTTGCAAATATACACCTCCTGGCACTGGAGAACTGACAGACTCCGATTACTTGGTTGATCCCGTTAAAGCCATTACTTTCTAATTGGAAAGAGTCATTCAGAAGCAAAGCTGTGTGTCTGGCATGTCACTTGACACCTGGTATGTACCGCTCATGATAAGATGAACTCTCCAATATGCTAGCCACAATGAAAAGAAGTGGGTTATTTCATCATACCACTGATAGTCACAGCTCTCTACTAAAATCTGTTCAAATTTAATGGGACCAAGATTATCAACATAAATTCTCATGTTTTCTCAAACTGGCATTAAAATATTCTCCAACTATCATTATTAATGTCAATATAAATTATGCATTGAAGATCACAGCATTCATTACTGAGGTAAAATTTATCTGGAGGGAAAGAAAAAAAAAGAGAAACAGCAAATCTAATTGAAGCAAGTATTTATAGATTTCATACAGCTTTTCTCTTTAGTGATGAAAACACTTATTTTAAAATATGCATTCACAGAACCATCAAAAACAGTACCAAGAAAGCACTGTGTTAATCAGCTAAAGGTACAATTACACACAGGATGTTGCAAAGGGACTGATATGATAATACAGGAGCCTGGTAGTTTATCCAAGGATGTATCAACATGCTAGCACAACAATCTGGGAGACAGACCCTTGGTTTCACATAAGCAGCTACACACAGGAGGAAAAGCTGTATTTAGTGTTGGAAGGGTGGTGTTTAACGCTCCTTTCAACTTCTATAAATTACAACATCAGCCATTCCTAATTGGTACACATTAGTATTCAAACATCACGTTGAAATTAGAAGCTTAGCAGTTTTTCGGTACACTTATAGACACTTCACACAAACACATGAATAACCTTGTTGAAATATTTTAGAGTCCCAAGGTTAAAAGAAATTACTTTAAGAGACAGATGGTGAGCAACTGGTACTTCAGTGAGGAGTGCCACTGACTTTTGAAAGTTCTCACGCAACGCACTGTATGGGGCTAACTCCTATTTACCGCACACTTTGGGACTTCGCAGTAGAGCCTCATCTCCTGAAACCTCGAAGACATGCATAGATAGGATGGCATACGGGAAAGAAAGCCTAAAAATACAACTCCCAGGGAAATCCAAATCCAAAGGGAAAATAAGGTATCTTATTTCCCTAATTGCATAGTTCAAGTCAATCCTTAAGCCGCCTGATTCATAGTTTTATCATACTTGTGGCTGCCAATACTGGTACCAGCTCACCAATACAGGTGCCTCACAGTCTACCGCAAAGGAAGCCAGAATGCATCCATTAAAACAGACAACTAAGCAACCTCTGTGTAAAGACTGGAGGACGAGGCGGGGGGCGGGGGGAGAGAAAGACTTTGCAAGCACACACTCAACCATCAAAAGAGCAGCTCTAGTTTCAGCCAGCAGAGACTGTAACACCTCGCCCCGCAATCCTTTACAACACACCGTGTCACTGGCTATTGTTCATAACTCTTCCCGCAAACCATTTCAACATTCAGAGAACGACTATTTCTTAAGGAAATTATTTCAGAAGGAAAAAATATTGCTTACTCATGAACCTGGTATCATTGTAACAATGAGGCAAAACAGCTACAGACAATTATATTGCACAATCCTAAATGCATCTTTTATTGTACTAGATTTCAGAAAAAGAACATTCTGAAACACTGAAATAAATCAGGGAATAAATGTGACTTGTTGTCAGCTCATACAATATGGGTTAAATGCTACCATATGGTGAGTGCGCACACGTTACCCTTTTAAAAACAAAGAACACGGCTAATTTCATTTCCAAATCTATTTTTAAATAAGTAAACGTGACCATTTTAAAATTAGGCTACAATTGTGACTAGAACACCTTGATTTCCACCAGCTTCTCTCCCTCTTTCCTTACTGAAAACTAACACCACTTCACTGCTCACCATCTTTTTAAAAAAGACAAGGAAAAATTACTATTCAGTCAGCTTTATCCCCATAACAAGCGAACACAAGCATTTCTATGCAGTGTAAAAATAGTGACAAGCCAACTCACCGTTCTTCCTTTATTATACCTGCCGGAAAAGCAAAGCATGCGTGCGTGTGTGTGTGCAGTACGTTAAAACTCACTGACATATGATCCGGTTTTCAGCGAACACTCACAACAGGACCTGCCCGACAGACAGAGCTCTCATTTTCTCTGCACCCCCCAGCATGTACGGAGACGTACAGTTTCAGTACACTCCCAGCCAAAAAAGAACAACAAAAAAAAAAGAAGCAAAGGAAACACGTATGAAATACACACAGGGTAGCTGAAGCGGATGCTGTTGGTTTGAAAACTGTCTGTCTAGCCTCTGTGCTATTTGTTTTTATCATTATACTATAAATGAAACATGTCAGGAGTCTAAAAATAGCTACAAATCGTAATTACATATGCTTTGTAGTTTCTAGTTTACTTTGAAAAGAAGATTAAAAGCCAGATCATTTTAGAAACCGGCCTTAAAGATTTGGGGAGCCACAAAATTCTTCTACTTTGCAATTTGAAGTACACTGCTGGAAAGCATTTCCTTTGGGACATAAATAAGACAGCCCCAACATGGAGAAGCAAGCTCCCAACACCGAACAGTGAGATGGCATGAAAGAAAAGGGAGAAGAGTAGACAAAGCAAAAAGTAATATCTTAGAGATTCTAAGAGTGCCCTGATTATGGATGTAATACTATAAGCTTTAATTAGGAGCTAAGTGCTGCATGCTAAATTCATCCCCACATCCAATGCTGTAAATTCAGAGTCACCCTCCTAAAGTTACCTTGGGTTTACCACGACGGTACAACCGCAGTGCCAGGCCTACAGCTTCTGCAGCAGCCCATAATGAAATGTGGATTTTGTTGAACAAGCGTTAAGCTACACAATATCCTGCTGATACAAATTAAGTTCTTTTCCATAAGCAAACACTTAAATGAAAGGTTAGCAAAAATGAATTTTAAGTAGTCCTCAGAAGCTAAGCAGTCTTGAATTCACAGAAAAGAGCCTCTGTTCCTCCATGACTTAAAACAGTTTAGACCAGAGTCTTCAGTGGCCCCTGTCCCAGTGTCCCTGCAATGGACACTATGTGCAATGTTAGCTCACAACTTGGGGGTGGTAAATGAACAACTTATCTTACAGCAGATGTGTGCTACTGCTATGAGACCTGCTAGACTTTATTAGACAATAAACAGTTTGGTAGCAACTTATGAGATGCAAGTTCTGTGCATCCGCGCACTAATTTAATCTCGGAACACGCGCTTAATGCCCTGAGTTCGTTTGCACAAGCACGGTTGCCGTAATGCAGTTTCAGGAATGAAAGGAGAAATTGCTAACACCAAGTGTGTAACAACACTGATAGGCCTCTGCAGATAACCAAGATGTAAACAACATAGAAAAATGAACAACCAGTGTTGAGTAATCATCACACCAAAAAAAAGAGAGCTCACTGGCTTCGAACGGCAAAGCAGGTTCAGCAGATCAAGAGACCAAACATTTGCTGACTAAGTTAGGTAATGAAAGTAAACATTTGTAATGAAGTCGTCATCCTAATGAAAGCCATGGCAGTGTTAAGTACCTGGACCATAATCCACCAGCAAGTTTTAATGTGGGCTCACTAACGTAATATTTACTAGAATCATTCCTGTTGGAAAAGGAAAGGAAATTTCATTTACTTTTAACATAGAAGTGACAATCAAGAAATATTGCTGTCTGTTAAGTCATTCTAACTCCCAAGTACTGTACAGAGTTTCTGTGCAGTTACAGTGGGTAACTGAAAAACAGAATTTTGCCTTCAGTGTCTGAGTCAGAACAGCTTTATCCTAGCACTGAAGTGTATAAATATTTGCAGCATGTAAGATGTCTGCTTTGAAAAAGCAATGTTGCTCCAAGTTTCAAATATTTATATTGCAGATATCTAATCAAATAAATGTGACTTTTTTTTTCCTGTTTTTTTTTGCTACACTGTGATTAGGTATCTGGATTAAGTTTATGGCTAGAGGAAAAAAATGACCATAGTAAGTTTTAGTTGATTAACTGCCAATATAATTAAGGATTTCAGATTCGCATATAGAAACTGTAATTCCACTCAGAATCACCCTCATGCAACTCCCAGTAGTCAATGGGAGTGGAAAGGGTGCTTATTATGGGGCAGCAGCAGATTCACAAGCAATAAGTCAATTTTTAGGATGGTTGTACATGCTCTTATCCAACTGAAGAACATCACATTGTTGTGAAAAAAAGTAGAAAGTCCATTTCTCCCTTCTGTGCAGAAATCCAATGCCCATTCAGTCTTAAAAGTTATCTACAAATTCATACTTGTGTCTCAAAAACTTAAACAGGCACATTTTCTTCTGAAATTTGCAAGCTTGGACAAGTTGCTTCCTGCAAAATGCAATCACTTTGCATTTCAGCTTTCTATTTTGATGACTTTAAGAAACAGTATAGCCAAACCCAGATTTCCAGTTTAAGTACACATACACGGACTTCAGCACTGGTCTCAATGAAAGCTTATGCACTGGTTCATTCTGCATACTGCACGTAATCCCAGAGAAGTCCTGGAAGTTCTTGGCACCAATTGAAGTCTTCACAGAAGTTAGGCCTTTCAAAGCTGACAGGTTTGGATCATACTAAATATAGATGTCCTTCATTAGATAAGACTCAGCATAAAACTCATCAGATCTTAATCACAGAGAACTATAGATAGATAACTATAGTTATAGGTAACTATAGACAGATAATACTTAATGGTAATTGTAACTATATATATATATATGTATTTACACATACACATATAAGATAGTAGTTATATGCAACTACAGGTAACTGATGAAGTTAACTGCACACAAAGACCTTAACAAAAAAATCCAAATAAACGGACTGCCCAAAGTTCTCAAGAGTTGGTGACTACACTATTTCTATGAGGACACTCTTCCAGGCTTCTCCCTCTGGTGTAAGCACCCACAGCAGGGTGCATTTTAAAGGTTACTCATCCTTCAGCCAACTGAAGCCAAAAGCTCAGCTTCTAAAGGTGATCTGTAAGATGTTAAGACATAAACATCCTCCTTTGGTAAAATGAGGATCAATTCAACAGGGAGAGATTCAGAACAATGGCACAATCATTTTCAACCCCTTCAATGAACACTTCTGTACTGATAACTGCTATTATTAAATCTTGGTGACAGCATGATACTATGACCAATTATAAAATCATACAATGAACCTAATTTTTAAAGCAAATATGTAAGTCATTGCCACAAGAAAGCTTTGATCTACAAAATGTTGCTCCATTCTAGGCAGATGGAGTTATTGAGATCACTTCCAAGTAACAGTAGGTAGATTTCACCCTAGTGATGTAAACTCTTTTCTTTTCTATGCTGCCCAGAGAAATAGCCATTCACATTCATGGAGGGACTAATACATAGTTTGTCTGGTACAGGAGTATAGAAGGTTGTGCTAAGCTTAGATAGGTGCCATGCTAACAAAGACCACTCCTCTCTTTAAACATGTTTTAGATCATTCCTTAGGACAATGTTATTCTCACTGATGCTTTATTTTTTCTCTCCTTTCTGTAAGCATTATCTTTGCATATTAAACTAAAAGTTTCAAGGGGGAGCTATAATGCCCTATTGTTCACACAGACTCCACAGTACTTATCACTAACTAACTAGGTGTCACTTCAACACCACTCGGTCTTATAGGAACTAAAGGCTTGAAAACAAACCCCAGGCTAGAATTTCTAGAGATAGCTAAAAAACAGTTTACACCTGGAGCTAGTAAAGGTGTGCTTGTGCCAGTAACACAGAGACCCACAGGAACGACTGAATTATACAGAGCTCACTCAAGATGGCTATGGCAGCTACTCTTGTGAAACTGAAGATGTCTCCTGGAATATCCGCACCTTGATACTAATTACACCACAGGTGCTCCTACGCAACTTCAGCTTCCAGTTTCAACAGGGGGAAAGCTCCAAAAACCACTGTGCCCACGCTGGCGGGACAAAGTTGGGGTGCACAGAGTAGCAGATGACCAGGCTGATGATTGTGGGTTTGCTGTGACAGAGGTGAAGGACATGGTGGCAGAGAAACAAAGCAACAACATTCACTGACAAACAACTCATCCCAGCCAGCTGCCATGCACAAAACTACCAACATACTCTGCACTGAGATAAAACTTTCACTCCCATCACCACCACCGCTACCTGGCACTGCTCCCCCCCAAAACAGCCAACACCTCTTACAACACAGTTATTTTCAGCCCACTGGCAGCAGCCAGCCTGGGGGGCAAGTGCATGGGAGCCTCACTAGAGAAGCCCAACATGCACTACCATGCACACCTGCGCATGGGACACAGCCACAGACGGGGGCATCAGCACACACACGCACCTGCTTCAATGAAGCATTCCCCCACCCGGCAGCCATGTGAGCCTCATTCTGCCATGCACACATATACCCAGAAGGACCTACAGGCACACACATCTGGCTCCCAGGCAGCAATGGAACATACCCCATCCCTGCCCTGCATCTGTGCACACACACTCCTATCCACCTGCCGCAACACTCCTCCCGGTGCTGCGTGCACCTGCCCTGCACACATTACCCAGCTCCCCACCATGTACATGTACACACTCCCCCTGGTCCACATATCCCTCACGGGGCTGAGGGGGGGGCAGCTGAAGGTCACTGCTCTCCCACAGGGTCAGCATCCTCCTGCTTGGTCCAGGACATACAGGGCCTTAAAACACCGCTGGAAAGCAACGGTGAAAAATCAGGACACTCAGCCCATCTCACAAAATAAAACACTCGGCTATCATCCCACCCACACATCATGCCCAGGGATGGGGGCACAAGGAAATCTGATAGAAGATTTGGAAAAAGACTCCCCCTCCCAAATCAAAATCAACCCATGTTATGCCATCCAGCTTTTGCTTAAAATTTTTTTTTTTTTTTTTTTTGGGGGGGGGGGGCGGTGATGAGAGAAACCAACGAAATACACGGTTGCCAAGTCGAGTTAATGAAAAACCCTTTGGCTGTTAACTCATTTAGTGCAGCAAGCATGAAATAAAGTCCGTGGCATGGGGCCAAAGCGCAGCGGCCCTTTGCCGGGGCGGGCTTCTGGGACCTCTCCCCGGCCACCGGAGGAGGAGGCCCTGAGCACGGCACCCAGCCACCCGTTTTGGGGAGAGAATCTCCGGAAACCGGCGAATCCGCCTCAAAATAATAATAATATTAAAATAAGCCCCACAAAAATCAAAATACCAATGGCCCCGCCAGGCCCGAGGAG